>SRLM01000058.1:1252834-1375349 GCA_015708895.1 Populus ilicifolia
GAAAAAGGATATTCTTTGTCAAACGATTAAAAAATAGAAGAATTGACTAGAATAATATGCTCTCCCAGTCTCACTTATATGCCTATTATGTAGCCATTAGATTTGGCATCTTCGGATTCACAAAGAAACACCCTTTTCCCGTAAATTATTTAAAAAAAAACTTTCAATAACTCTTACCATTCTTTTTTAGTAAAATAGTATTTATATTGTGATAAAATTACTTTTTAAATTATATTTTATTTAAAAATATATAAAATATTTTTTAAAACATTTATTTTTAATATAAATGAGTTCAGAATTAAGTACTACTTTGAATTTTATACCAACAAATTGAAGTTTAAAATTAAAAAAAACAGGTTCATCTATTTTCCATCTACTCCTCGTTATTTTTTTATATAATAAAGATAGTGGATTCTTAATTACCCGTAATTATATTTACTACCTCCTCATCAATCGAACAGAAATTAATTCGAAAAAGTATTTTTTTTTCTACTCTTCTCAGCGGCCCACTTAAAAAGTTTTCATGTAGCGGTGTCCAGCTAATAATGCACACCACCTCATAAAACCACGCATACTCATACAGCTACTAAGATATATCACCAACGAATTTCCTTTCCAGATTATTATTAAAAATAAATAAATAAATCCAACCCCTCCTTTCTCCGGTTCCATTCTCCATCTCTCTTTTCCCCTCTCCATTCACCCAACCACCCACTCACTCACTGCAGAGACAAATGCGGAGATGACTACTTCACGATGGCGGAAGAATACTCGCTCTTTTTAATTTTTAATATAATTTATAGCCTCTGTTGATAGTTGCCTAGAGACTTGGTGCCCAATCTCCGTCAATTCCAATGTCTTCAACGTTCAGTTCCTCACGAAATAGTCCTGGTAGCGCCAGGCTACAGCTCCAGTTTGGTGCTGTTTCCAGGCTTAGATCTTCTTCTTTAAAGAAGCCACCCGAGCCGCTCCGCCGTGCCGTGGCTGATTGTTTATCCTCCGCTGCTGTCGCCACCTCTCACCACGGAATTTCCCCTGTCACATCGACTGATGCTTCTAGAACGCTTCTTGTAAGTGTTTGATTTTGATTGGATCTTGAAGTTGTTGATTTCGGTTTGAGTTTTTTTTTCTAATTCAGTTTAGTGTTTTTACCTCTTAATTAGAGATTTATGTGTTAAAACGAGGGACTTGGATTTTTTTAGGCTTAATAAGTGACAAGGTGTTGCTTCCTTAAGTGGCAAGTGAGAGAAAATTGGAATTTGGTTTCAATTTGTGTTTGCTTTACATTTTTCTTGGAGCCAAGGATGGTATTCATGACCAAATTGAGATTCTTAAGAGAAAATCGTGTTGCATTTCAATGCATCTACTTTCCTTTTTTTTTTCCCTGTGTGCAGTTAATTTGAGTAATGTTGTGCGATTAACTTTATGAGAAAAAAGCCGTCATTTGTCTTACCTTTTGTCATATTTGCAAGCTTTTGATTGCTGCTCTACTACAGTATTGCCACATGTGGTATTTGAAATCTGATGCTGCTTGAATTTATTGCTTTTTGTAGTTTTAATTAACTTTTAGTGCAAGACGGATCTGATTCACTGGCAGTTGATGGATGTTTTATTTTGTATCTAGTGAAAAGCACTTATTGGTAGGTTGTGACTAACCTGAATGCATTAGATTTTCACAGTAGGGTTATCCATGTTGAAATCCCATGAAGAATCAGAGAAAGGAAAGGGAATCACGAACCCATAGTAATTGAATCATTTGTTAGTGACTGTTTTGATTTAATCATTGTTTTTGAAGCCCAAGCGGAGCCTTAGATGCTTTGATATATAATAATGACATCAGCTAACATGCATACCTTGGTTTTCAAAGCACCGTTCACTTCTGCCTCATGTTGTCTCTCATGGCACTCTTCATAAGAATAATTAACCACACTTGGCTGTCAGGCCAAGGTGATCAATGGGGGTTTGGATTTTGTGGAGTATTAGGTTCAATATCGCACCAATAAACAAATTACAATGACATTCTGCTATTAAAATTGAATGCACGGGATACAGGTTTGAATTTACTACTTCAATGAACAAATGGCAGGATTATCTGGCAGCCCCTACAACTACTGACCTGGCCTATGGTGTAATTCTAGAACATACAATTGCAGAGAGGGAGCGCAGGTAAATGTTTTGTTTGTTATTATTTCATGATGTATATTCTCAACTTATTTTCTTTTGCTTTGCACATAGAAACGACTGCTATGGAACCTATTCCCTTTTAATGCATTAGATGGAATTAGAGAAACAGGAATTGTTAATATGGTGTGAGAAAGAAATGAAATTGATGTGCTGTCATGTATGCTCAAATATTTAAGGCATGATCAGGTGCATATATCAAGAATATTATTGGTATGGCAGCTTGTGGACAGGGAGAGGGGGGAGAACAGTAAGCTTTCAAATATAAGTTGGTCTCACCTGTTGCATTGAACCATCTTGATTTTGGTCATTCTTAGTTTTCTATAAATAGAGAAAAGATATACAGGGAAAAAAGCACAAGAAGTAAGACATCCAGCCTAAAAACAAACTCAAGATAAGCAACTCAAGTCTCTGCATGATAAATTCAACACCCAGAATTGTCACAACCTCACACACTGGACTGTCCATGTCCTTGTAAATGCCAAAATTAAAATAAGGCTGCGATCCATCTGTTCTTCAAGTGAAGCACTCTGAAACAAGTTGATGTGATGAACCCCTAATTGATAATTATCATTTTCAACTTACCTGTTCTGTTTAAGACTTTTCTCTTTTGCTCAGTGAATGGTACAATCATTTCTGGAATATTGCTGAATTTACAAATCACATCATCTACTGCTAGTTTCCATATTATGGAAATTTTATTTGCTATATGTTAGGACTCTGATACTTCCTCAATTTGGTATATTCAACTCTACACAAGGCTAAAAAAATGGCTGTCACGGATGTGTTCTCAGATTAGTTATACTGCTGCTGATGTTGGATGCATGCTTGTGTTTTCCTACTAAATGATAATTAGCTATGGGTTGCTTACTTGTGCAAACTTTCTGTTTTTTTTTTTTCATCTCTTTTGCTTTGAAAATATTTTGTAGGATAGTAACTGTTCTAATGTTAAGTATTTTACTACTGACACGGCTTTAATTTGTAACAGTCCAGCCGTAGTTGGAAGATGTGTGACACATTTGAAGCGTTACCTTCTACAGTACGTTGGCCTTGCACAAAGTTGTTTCCTTATTAGCTTTTGAATGTAGAACAGACAGTCCATCTTTAATATGCAGTCTTTCATGTGTGAGCCATTGCTGGTGATTTATTCTTCCTTATGGGATTTTTCTCCATTACTTTAGTTACAATGAAAGGAGACATTAGGGGCTCTATGCTATGTGGTGCATAAGCTCATGGGATTTTTGGCATCAAATCAACCTGAAAATATAAGTGCGCTCCCTGGCCTATCCTAACATGGCAGATGACAGATTTTAAAGAGTGAGCTTGACATAGCTGAGATAAATGCAGTCAGTGGATTGGAGAAAGAAATCTTGGATGATTGAAAAGCATCTCTCCCGCATCTGCCCTAGACTTTATTCAAACATGTGGAATTTTGGGCCCACCTTTCATTGATTTTCATGCCTAAAACATCTGATTGGCTTCTAGCCGGACTAGCGAAGCCTCTTGAACTGCATGCTAATCAACTCTATTAAATTTTGGAAGAAGAATTTTTTATTTTTGTTATTCAATTATTTTGTCTATAAATAATTGGAATGAAGGCCAGGATGCATGTCTCATCCTGGTTGCATTAAATAGAAAAGTGTTTTCTATGCCACATTTGTGACCTTTTATGAAGTAGTCAGCTCTGTTAGATTCTATGATTAGTTATAATTATTTTTCTTTTGCCACAGATATAAGCCTAATGAGGAGACATTATTTCAAATTGATCGGTTTTGCGTGAGCATAATTGCTGAGTGTGATTTCAGCTTAAAGCGAACATCATCAACTTGGTCTGGATCTCTGAATCAGCAATCTGTTTCATCAACAGCATCTGCAAATTACTCACCTTCCCCACCTGTATATATTTATGCTTCTGAAGCTCTTGTAAAGTCATTAAATTATGTGCGTTCCCTTGTAGCCACTCACATTCCAAAGCGACCTGTCCAACCAACTCCGTCATATTTCTTGGATAGTAATGCCCATGTAATCTCTCCAAGTGCTGCAGAATCTTCAGAGAAGAATGACCCTACTACTTCACCTTCTTCAAACTTATCGAAAGTTGAAAATGTTGAGGTGGCCGAGGATCTTGATTACATTGCAGATGATGTTTTGAAGTGGCGTTGGGTTGGGCGACCATTTCTATCAACTGAGAGGTAACAAATTTTTGTATGCACTGGTTTCTAGGTTAAATCTTTTCTTTTTAACTTTGGTGATGTCTCCTGTTCTGTTGCTTTATGCATTGGTTGAATGTATTCATTTCATATTGCAGTGATTGTCCTGTGGATCTCCATGATGTGAGTGTATGCAAATTCCTAGAATTAGGTGCTGCAGCTCTACTTGTAGGAGACATGGAAGATAAAACGAAGGGCCAGCCTTGGAAATATTTTGGAACAGCCGATATGCCTTCCCTTGATCAACTGCTGCAGCCTTCATCAGTCACAACAATTACCAATTCAGCCTCAGCTCGTCGCCACTTGAGAACAATAACATCATCTAAGCGGAGTAAAGCAGGACCTCACCAAATCTGGCATGTTCTTCTTCCTAAAATTTTTGCTTTGTCAAGCTTGGAGAATTTTGTTCTAATTAAGATTAGATTTTCTCTTACATGTAAACGAATCCATCACATATACTTATGACTTACTTTTGTGCTATGGCAAAGGTGCGTGATAAATGTTGCCTAGTTGTTAGAGTGATAGTAAAGTAACTTGGGTTCTCATTTGGAGAGGAAGGTGGTCGGTCATCATTTAGTTAGATCATAGTGATGCTCCACTACCTCTTGCTTGAAATTTGTTTACAGCTGTGTAGACCTTGATATAAACATCACATTGGTATGAAAATGTTGATTAAACTCCTGAACATTTTGATTCCTGTTGCAGGGAGGATTCTCCTGTGAGCACGTTTCGCCCACGTGCGCGACAGCTCTTCCAGTATCGTCACTACAGGTACAAAATGACAGATCCTATGGTTCTAATATTCTCTTCACATCTAGAAAAGGTGGTCTTGGTTTTTTGTACTTTGACTTTATATGGTCATCTATTTGTGACTGGAATCACTTTCCTTGTTATGACATAATCTTTATCAGCATTTTCTTCTTTTTGGTGTTTCTAATCTTATGCACCCCTTACCTTTGCCCCTGTTAAATGCAGTTGTACATTTTTCACAAATGCATAATGCTCTTTTGTAGTCGAAACTTGAAAACAACTAATTGTTAAACTAATTGTTTTCTGTTGGTGGCTTCATTTTTTTGTTTTGAGTTTTATTACCCCAGTTCCTTTTCTGTTGTGAGTTCAGGGTATTTCATCTGACCGCTTCCCTTTCTCTTATTATTTTCTTTTTAATTGTTTCAGTGGACAGCAACCTCTGCGATTAAACCCTGCTGAGGTATGCGAGGTTATTGCTGCAGTTAGCTCAGAGACATATTCTGCTAGTGCCAATCATTTGACCGTTTCTAGATTAAATAATAACAGTGGAAAGCCATCAATGGATGTGGCTGTGAGTGTTCTTATTAAACTTGTCATTGACATGTAAGTTTTAACTAGCATCGTTTTCCTTTTCTTGTATATTCAATTCTCAACCAGACACTGCATCTTTTGCTATCGATCTGTACACACAGACATACTTGTGCTCTATACATGATTAACTAATGCAATCATCTGCTATATAATCATAATCATATGATTGTTGTCCACATGAAAAGGCCAGGAGCTTTTCAAATTTGCTATGGTGATTGCATGTTTTTATAATTTCCTCAGAAATAATCAAATATTAGTGGCTTTTGTGATCCAATGCTGGGGACTGAGTTACCTAGAATGCTAGAACATGTACTGCTGTGGAATGCAGCGTGGCTGGGAAGGAAAGTGGTGTACATCTGTGTCAAAATAAATGATACAGTTGGGTCACCTTCATTTGGAGTTCATGTAGAGTGCTTAATGGAAAGTTAATGCCATTAGACTGGTGTAGAAACAGAAAAATTTCTGGATCATCAAGATCAGTGATA
The DNA here is from genome assembly GCA_015708895.1 of Populus ilicifolia. Taxonomy (NCBI): domain Eukaryota; kingdom Viridiplantae; phylum Streptophyta; class Magnoliopsida; order Malpighiales; family Salicaceae; genus Populus; species Populus ilicifolia. Next base: position 1,259,052 of record SRLM01000058.1, read on the forward strand.
TTAGAATTGGATTGTTTCAATCATGAATCTCTGATAAAAAGTGTTTTGTAATTATGAATTATAATAATTCTTTTTTGGAGGATAAGTTAATCTTCAAATTGGGTCTTCAGAAGGATGATTTGGCATTGTAAATGGTACCGATTTTATTTTTTCCAATAACCTGCTTCATGTTTAGTTAAGATGAACATCTATTATTTTTTCTGTGCTTGATCCGTTGTTTTAGTTTTGGAGATTGAGTTTGTACCATGAATTACAGGAAATATCTATCAAGGAAAATTATAAAAAATTAAATTTGATCAAACATTTTTTGTAGTTTAATTGACTTAAAACATAACTTCTATTAAGCCAAGAAACATGGCAAATAGAAGCAAATGTTCCATAAAAAGCTACCATGAATTCCTTCCTGCGCTCATGCCAGGTTGAGATGTGCTTGGAATTTTCGAAGACTGCTTTATTTTTCCTAGGGGTTCAATTTCATGTGTTTTCTTTAAGAAAGAAATTTGTCATGATAATGAACTGCTTAAAGAAGTTCACTGGAAATTTTGTTTGTAGGTATGTTATGGACTCCGGGACAGCTGCTCCTCTTGCTCTGTCCATGCTTGAGGTGCCTTGTCAATAAAATATCAATTTGGTTATTATGATTAGATTGTGGAAGCTTCTGATTTTATTTTTTCTTTGAGTTTGCCTTTCAGGAAATGCTTAATTCTTCAAAAGCTGCTTGTAGGGTCCGTGCCTTTGATTTAATTCTGAACCTTGGGGTTCATGCTCATTTGTTGGAACCTGTGTTGATCAATGATGCTTCTACCATTGAAAAAGAGTATTCACAAGAATCAGTTTTCGACTGTAAAGAACAACTTCCAACACAGGGGAACCAAAAAGCAGATTCTGTTAACAAGTTGGGATCTTCATCAGCAATTAAAAACTTTGAATCGTGGATTTTAAATATATTATATGAGATACTTCTTCTTCTTGTCCAGGTACGGTTCCATTTGGCATCATTTAAGCAGTTTTTTGGTTAATTTATGTCCACTTATTTTGTTCACCTTTACACAATGAGGAGGTAATGTCTTGCATTCCTTATTTGTTGACTCCAAGTTCCCATGTTGATGTTTTGTATAACTCTTCACTATCTAATGCCTTGAATTTGTTTTTCCAGACAGAGGAGAAGGAAGAATCTGTTTGGGCTTCTGCTTTAAGCTGTTTACTTTATTTTGTCTGTGATAGAGGCAAAATCTTGAGAAACAGATTAGAAGGCCTTGACATAAGGGTAAGCCTGACTACTTCAGAGTAGTATCATGAAAATGCAACTTCGTCAAACTCTCTCCATTTAAGTATGTCTATTTTTGTTGCAAACATTGCATATTGACTTCACAGAAGGATTCCTTCAAACTTTAGTACTACATGCTACTGTCATGGAAGTGCATATTCCTTATTCTTCCTCTTATTGCTCTGCTTTGACCAGCAAAAACTAGGGGGTGGAGTATTTTCTTGTCTTCTAAACTTTGTAAGCTGTTAGGTTCACTTTTTGAGTGAAGTTTATGGTTTGATGTAATTCCTCGTTGTATGGCATGTGGCAACAGTTCATAGTTGTCCTGTTAGTGTCTGGAACTCCTGATAAATATTATGCTCAGGCAAACATCTTCAGGAGTTTGATTGATACATTCTTGTGTCCATTTTCAGGTGATTAAAGCCCTAATAGAGACTAGCAGAAAGAATTCTTGGGCAGAATTGGTTCATAGCAAGCTCATTTGCATGTTAACGAATATGTTTTATCAAGTTTCTGATGGGTCTATGATGACTATTGCAATGAACCCAGTGTTTCTCATAGACGAGCTTGACCTGATTGGGGGAATTGAATTTATTTTCCATGAGGTATGAAAATCATTTTTCCATTTCTTGATATAAACTATAGGCATCAATAATTGTAATAAACCCTGTTCCCCTATTACATCTTTACCCATATCTTTTGTTATGTTTTGCAGTATTCTCTAGCTAACTTACAAGAAGAGAGGAGAAATCTGTACCTGATTCTTTTTGAATATGTGTTGCATCAAATAAATGAAGCTTGCGTAGCAGCTGGGGAATCTGAATTCAGTGATGATGAGATTGAGTCTATTGCAGCTCTCCTCACTCTTGCAAATGCACCTGAAGCCTTTTACATTTCTGTTAAGCTGGGTTTGGAAGGCATAGGGGAGCTTCTTAGAAGATCAATTTCTGGTGCACTGTCTAGATATCCCAACAATGAACGATTAAATATGGTAAGCTGAAGGTAGAATGAATTGCTCTAGGTCTTCATTCCGTGTTTCTGATAAGGAAATCACAGGAGGCTTACTCTTCATGAAACCCAAGGACTACTCTCAAGCACACGTGCACATACACAATCTTTTACTCTGTGCATGTGCAATTGCATGTGGTCTCTATCATTTATATTTGAAAATTCAATTTCTGAGCATGAAGTTATTTGCTTTGGATTTTTTTTTCCTTCTTTTCGCGAATTGGATGACTAGAAATGTTTAACTTCATTTCCATGTTTGTCTGCAATTACCCATGCCTGCTGTTGTCTGAATGATCTGATGATAACAGTAGTCTTTTGAAGGCCCCTTTTCCCAGGTGCCATAAGGATAACAATAATATATATTATGCTGATATCTTCAGTTCCCAGTAACCCTGCTAATCATGGCACACGCTCTTTCTAAATCTTCAACTCAATTCTTAGGGGTTCCTAAATCAAAGTTCAAGCATATTACATAAAACACCAATCTCTATCCTCATGTGGCAAGATATAATTTACTGATTAGTAAAGACTTAATACATATTTACATGCTGGAGATGTGCATGGGCTTCATCCAGGCATTGGGAAACGTCAGTCAAAACCTATAGGCCTAGCCAAAACTAATGAGGTGATTCAAATTTAGACCTCAGCAATCCTGAAATTGAAGTTCTAGCTAAGCTGTTGGTTACTCAACTCTCATTCATATCTTACGTAATTCCTGGTTATTCTTTGTAGCTGAAGCTGTAGCATGTCTACAGTGACTGCTGTTTCAAAAACCTGTCATGTATAACACATGCATTTAGAAATAGGTTTTGATTGGACTAAATGTACCTGACTCTTTTCGAAAGACAGTTTTAACCAAATTTCATTTTTTTTGGACAGCATTATATGTGATGGTGCCAAAATTTGACCTGATTATGTTCACACATTTAACTGCATTTGGTTTGCCTAGCTTTTGGCAGTGACACATCTTCAGTTTTGTACATTGTAATTTATGCTTATCACATTAAATTGCATAGCATTTATCCTTGTTCATTTCATGTTGGCGGTGTTGGTATGTAATTGCTGATATGTGTTGCACCAGTTCATAGAATTTATAGGCACAAACATATCTTTCCATGAACTGCTGATTAATTATGGTTTCTTTATTATTGATTTGGCTTCTTTCTGAATTTAACCTGTTCCTTACAGCTCTTGGAGAATGTAACAGAGAAATTTAATGCAATAATCAGTTCCTTTACTCATTTGGACAAAGAGTTCTCTCATCTGATTGAAACAACCCAATCTTACAAGTTTCTGGAAAGCATAGAGAGTGCAGTTCCAAGAAATGGTGTCGGCATGAAAGCAAAACTGTCATGGGCCACTTTGCATTCTCTTCTTCACTCAGAAAGGATTGCTTACCGTCAGAATGGCTATACCTGGTTGGGTGATTTGCTTATTGCTGAGATTACTGAGGGAAGGAATGTAAATGTATGGTCAAATGTTAAAGAATTGCAGCAAAAAATTGCCTATGCTGGTGTACATGATTATTTTGTTTCTTCAGATGTCCCTTTATCAATTTGGCTTTTGTGCGGGCTTTTGAAGTCAAAACATAATATCATCAGATGGGGATTCTTGTTTGTTCTTGAGAGACTTCTCATGCGATGCAAATTTTTGTTAGACAAGAACGAAATGCAACACCCAAGGAGCAGTGATGCCAGTCATGAGCATGCAGATAGCAGACTCGAGAAAGCAAATGCTGTGATAGATATTATGAGCAGTGCTCTATCCTTGGTGGCTCAAATAAATGAAACAGATCGTATCAACATTTTGAAGGTAATTTGTTGGTCAACAAATACAACAATTGACCAACCCAAATAGCTTCCTGATATTTAGGGGCAATGCCTACCATGAAAAAGATCTATATTTGCATTGTTCCTCATAGAATAATTTGACTAGATAGTTGGCATTGCTAATATTTTTTTCCTGCCTTAAATGTCCTGGAGATTAATATTTGAAATTGTCTGAATATAAATGCAGTAGTGAAATTCGTTGCATCTTCCCTTGCATTCAAGGGGTTCTGAAAAGTTGGAAGGTGCACTGGTTTTATTATCCAGAAAAAATAAATAAACAAATAAAATAAAAGATGCAATATAGCACATGTTTTCTATTTGCGTATGCACTTCACTCTGGTAAGTAGCTATGTTCTTTCCTTTTAAAGGATGGATTCAGGAATTGAATTGCTTGCTTCTACCTCTTCTTATCTTTCAATTCATAATATGCATTGCATTGGAATTCTCCTTTAAGGCTTATTTGCCCCAACTCATGTTCCATTGGTGTTTTCTAAGCAGATGTGTGACATATTGTTCTCTCAATTGTGCCTGAAAGTTCTCCCTGCAACTGCAATCCCAAATGGTGAAGGAATGCAAAAAGGTAAAGTTTGTGGTGGAGCGGATGAAAATAAGAAAAATGATAAATGTGATCACACCTCTCAACTAAATGACTTCCGCTGGAATGAATTCATGGAAGAAGCTGATAGCAGATCCAGATCTAGCTGCAGCATCAATACTTCTTTGATATGCAAGACAGCATCAATGGCAGCAATGCTTCTCCAAGGACAGGCTATTGTTCCTATGCAATTAGTTGCACGTGTTCCTGCTGCATTGTTTTATTGGCCACTTATTCAACTAGCTGGTGCAGCGACAGACAATATTGCTTTGGGGGTTGCTGTTGTAAGCAAAGGAAGAGGAAATCTTCCTGGTGCAGCATCGGATATCAGGGCAACTCTTCTATTGCTTCTAATTGGTAAATGCACGGCAGATCCTTCTGCTTTCCAGGAAGTTGGTGGAGAAGAGTTTTTTAGGTGATTCCTCTCTTCTCTACTTCCTAGGAATGATTTGCCATGCCATTGTTTTAGTCATGCCAACTCTTTTTGGTTTTTGTTTCTGGCAGGGAACTTTTAGATGATACAGATTCAAGGGTAGCGTATTACTCTTCAGCTTTTCTTTTAAAGGCAAGATGCTATCTTATTCTCCCCAGAAAACTTTAATTATTTATTTTTCTAATTATAAGTTGAATTTTGCTGAATCCTTCAAATCTGAATTTTTCAGAGAATGATGACAGAAAAGCCTGATGAGTACAAGCACATGCTTCAGAATCTCATCTTTAAAGCACAGCAGGTAAGGCTTTATTTGTGCTTGAAATAATGCAATTCTTAAATATGGAATGCTCATTGTCTGGGAAAAGATATACGAGAGAATGAACTATGTATGTTTGTCTCATAATATTCTGAGTTGGGAAAGCTGTTATGGTTAGCTGATTTGGGGTTGAGATGTCTGAGAGGTGATCATGTATGGCCATTTTCATGTTTAAAGTACTGACATAGAATATCTACAAGCTGTCATAAAGTTTCATTATGACCAGAGGTCAAACATGTCTAGTTCTGGTGTATTTCAGTAACTCTAAACATGAAATACCAGAGGTCAAACATCGCTTGTGTGCTTGCGTTTGTTTTATGCAGAGCAACAATGAGAAGCTGTTGGAAAATCCTTACCTTCAGGTGCGCGGCCTGCTTCAACTCTCAAATGATGGCTTGTAATATAGTGACTCTCATAGACACTGCAATGCTGTGTAGTTTGAAGTTCTTTACTCTTGTCACACTGATCTTTCACTCACACGGGGACATTTGACAAAGTCTTGAAGGTCCATAATCAGATCATGCCTGGTCTTTTGCAATAACACAGGTTGGTATGTGTTATATGGAAATACTTCAACCGGGCAAAATATTTGATTAAAGTGGAGTACAAGGTTCCAGATCTCCTCCCTGACATACCAATGAAATTAAAAAAAAAGAAGAAAGGCTCAGGGTAACAGTGAAATAAGAAAAAAAGGCTCAGGATACAAGATAAAAGCTGAGAAATCGCTGTGGACCTTATAGGGTCCAAGATCAACTGCATCTTCAATTGTTGCACCAATTCTCCTAACATGAGTATGCATTGAACAGACTGAAGGATTTTTTGATTGGTGTACCAAGTTGAAATATATGCAGCAAGCACTAAAAGATTGGCCAGAGTAAAAGATGTTCAGGAACTTTTTGGAGCAACCCTGTTCAATGATTCTGGTACTTGGTTTTTTTGCCACTAAAATCTAACAGAGTTCAGAGGTTTAAAATGTTATCAGGTATTGTCTTCAATCCTCAATTATTATCACTATTTGTGTATTTTTCACTTGTTTATTGTGCTTCTGAATACCACATCTTCGTCTTTGCGTGTGATGAAACCATATAGGTTGTTTATAGGTTCATATTGAAGGGCCATTGTCAAATATAATTGTATCTGTTTAGGGCTTGAGACCATGTTGGTAGGAGCGCTAAAGCAATCACTCTCTGCAAGGATTCTGAAAGATAGCTCTATTTCTGTAGTTCCTAGACCACGCCTTGGCAGTGGCACAGTAACTCAAGAGCCTGATTGGCATGACTTATTAAAAGTGACTTTTGACTTTGAGTAATAATTCAGAAGTTGATTTTATAAGTAACTTGTGACAAAATAAATTAAAATGACTTTAAATTAGATCTTTGGTAAAAACACGTAAAAACAATCTTTTTGAAGAAAAGATGTGGTACATGTCAAAATCCACAAGTTAAATTTAATTAAATCAGAACTGACTTAATTTTATAACATTTTTTTCATTCAAGTCAATAGTCATTTCTAGCTAGCATATTTATGACTTTTCTATGAATATTTTTTTTTTTTTAAAAAAAAACCTTAAATCAATTGATAAAAGTCATACCAAACGGAAATTTAGGAATGACTTTTTTTGTATGTCCAAACCTGTAAGGAAATCATTATAGATGCTCGACAGCTTCAATAGAACTTGCATATTTCATGTCACGGAATTTGAGTTCAAGAGAAAAAAATTCTTTTGTGCTTTAATGTTGTCATGTACCTGCACTAACGAATGCTTTCTTTTATGTGGTTGCAGTAATTGTGTGCATAATATTTAGAGAAGGCTTTCAGGCAGCTTCAAATCAACTCTAATTTCCTCATTCTACTGAATCAGGATTCCTCTGGGCCTTTTTTTTTTTTTTTGGGTACCCGAGGCAGTATTAAAATTACAGGCTTCTTTTTTTAAACAGCCAACATTCTTATTAAAAACCTCCGAGTTCGTTTTTCACTCATAAGAGGTTTATCAATTTTGTTGTGAAGAGACGCCCTGGATTGTGGATGCTCAGTGACCAGGACCTGAAGGTGCTGGCTGGCCTGGGTCACAAAGCTGTCCAGCTGCGTTGTTTAGGAAATGTTGTGATTTGGACCTTCTCCAGAGTGGGTTTCTTTGCATGTGTTATTGATTTTTTATGTTGTAAATATGTAATTTTTCTCTTTATGGCCGCTGCCTCAAACTTGGTGTGATCTTTGTATAATGGCTTTTGTGAAATGTTCCTTCACTGAGTCTATGGTGTGCGAGTTGATTTAAATAAGAAGATTCAGTTCTCGGCTCTTTTTATGTTCTCCATACGATGTGTAAACATTGGTCATGATTGATGCTAGAATCCATATCTCTAACTAGTTCATAACACCTCGGAACACGTAATTTATACCTGTCTATTCCGTGGTTGATCAGGGTTCCCTTCACCATCTGATTTTTAGCAGTGTTGGAGAACTTGCACAGAATTTCATTTTTCTTGATACGCAACTTCAAAGCAGCTGCAAAATTGCATACTAGTGGATCTCTACAGGGGAGGAATTGCTTCTGTAAACTAATGATCGGTGGCAAGATATAGCGACCTCTGGCTCCATGTCCTTGTGGGAGGATGACCCTGTGTATCTCGGGTGATGAAATAGGCATTCCTTCGAAACGCATTTGCACCACGGATTTGATGATCATGCACCGGGTTTCCATTACAATGTAAAATGAGGCTTTACAGGTGTTTTGAACTACAGAAGCCGTGGGATAACGACTCTCAAACTACAAAAAATTAATGCGAAACGAACCTAGCAAAATGAGCCGCACCGTTCACATTAAGATAAATATGGAAGAACGGGTAACAAGAACCATAAAGGTGACAATTTAATGGTTCACGTCTCTCACAAAACCATTTTAATGTAAAATATTGACAGCCAGAACAATGGGTTCAGTAATTTCAAGGTTTTTATCCTGCAGCATAAATGATAAAGCAGCAACTATCGAAAGCGCATATTCCGATCAAAATGTTGATGTTAAATGAAACTATTAACCAAGGGTCCCTAGTTATACCATGATCCTATGAAGCGACGTGCTTATATCGAAGTCCCTATTCCTACCCCAAAATGGCCAGTAATATCCTCGACTAGTCAGTGAAATCACTTTAATTTCATGGCTTCAAGGTGGTATCTGTCCAGGTCAAAATCAAGTGCTTCTGCAGTAAGCTTCTCGACATGGTGTCTCCCTGGCTGTGGCCCCTGGCCAATTCTTCACCGCTGCCATAACCCCTTCTCCTTGCACCAATTCTTTCTTGAACACTGTCCGGTGAAAAATTGAAGATTTGTTTATCGAGACAAGAAGTATTGTACTGCTAACAATAATAGCAGATGTACAGAAGATTAAAGAATACCACTCCATAATTCAAAGATCACGTGCATTAAAATACCAAGGGAAACACCAAGATGCAAATTCCCCTGAAAACCAAGGCCACTTCCAATAGAGAAATGCAAGGCGTGATATCAGCGACAACAAAATTGGATACTTATAAACCCTGGAGCGAAGTTTATTCCTTACTAGTTTTCTCCCCTTTCCTACCAGTCACTATGAGATGCTATGTGGTGTTATTCTAACCACTTCATGAGTTATGTTGCTCCTTTGCATCATGCATGCATGCAAATATTGCTGATGCAATTACATCATGCCACTGGTTAGCACTTTTAAACCTTTTTTTCTTCCCTAGTTGAAGAAAGAAAATTTAAAGAGTCAATCAAACATTCCCAGATTCTCTTCAAGAAGAAGCAACCTCAACACCTTATATATACAACTGTACAGTGCTCTGGTGATCAGGAAAAGAAATCAGGGTACGTGTTAGGGAGCACTTGAATCAATCGGATCTATCAACACAGATAATTCACTTTGAGGTGATTCCATGCTAGTGAATAACAATGTTTAAAGCAAATATATATATAGTGTCATCATCCAAGAAAAGACCAAAAACTGGCAAACAGAAATGCATACAGCAAAATCATACTCGATGTGTCAGCATATCTACTAGAAAACTTATTTTCAATTGCCCTTCCCTCCTAGAAGGAAAGGACCCAGTGAATGCATGAAAGTAATTGGTTCTAAGTTTGAATGATCACCAGCAAGGTTGTACCTTCTAATGACATTATTTGGTTTTGCCAAGTTGGTAGTTGTTGTTACAAGCACAGGGACAGGAGTTATCACATTAACCCCTACAAGCTCAATTTTCAGGGGCTTCCCATCAAGCTGAACATTATTGTATCTCTTGATAGCTGCTAGAATATCTGTTTGGAGTGCAAATACAACTTCGGCTGTTCCCTGAATGAGTGAAGTTAGGAAGACACTAATAACTCTAGGGAAAAAAGAAAAGGAAAAAAGAGAGAGTCAAACATCAATCTAAGATACCTTTGATCTCCCACTCATACCATAATGAAGCGAGTACCTCAACAAATCACCAACCTCGAAGAAAATCACCTGCATAGGGAGAACCTTATGTTAAATGATGCATCTACGGTCCCTAAACTCCAGCATCTTGTATGATTCAAGCAGACTGACCTCGATTATAGGACACGTGACAACAAAGTGCCCTGCTGCCTTCTTTTTTTTTATCATCGTCATGAAAGCATTACAGTGTTTGACTTAAAAAATTTGAATTTTTTTTTAATTAATATATTTTTATATTTTTGGATGTACTGATTTTAAAAATAATTTTTAAAAAATAAAAAAATATTATTAATTTATTTTTTAAATAAAAAACATTTTAAAAAACAATAACATACACATTTTCAAACACATTAAAGCCATCTCAAAAGCTACTTTCAAGCGGTATGATGCCAAACAGCAAAACTATACCATCACGGCCTTAGCTACTGCACACGTCCATTCCCATGATACCCCAAACCTCAACATCATCATTCATGGCTGCAGATTCACGATCAGCACAAATGCCCTGTTGCTGTCAGGTAAAGGCTGTGAATCTTTCCAAAAACTCATAAAACGAAAAGGCATCACCAAGATCACTGGGATTTTTCTAAAATGAGCCTTAAAGGAGACACGTGTAAGAGATTCAAATTTTAAAATATCAAAACTTTCTTCCACCACTACCTTTGCCCGCCCAACGGCAGAAAATAAGATGACTAGCTCTTAACAAGCAGACTAGACAAACCCAAATTGCTTATTTAACTCATAAAAATAGCATTACCCGTAAAAACATCAAATCTACGTAAAACCCTTAACCCCACAATCAATAAAACTTTTTTTTTTAAAAAAAAGCTTCAATTCACATAAATAAGCAAGGAAATGATAACTTAAGTACCTTAATATCCTCATTGGAAACACCAATAATTTATAATTTAGCCTCTCCATCAGACCCATCACTTGCTGCTAACAATATTGGCTCCTGCTGTACTTGCATTACCTGTGCAGGTCGTACAGGGTAGGGTTTGGGTCGGGTTGCGTTACAACGGGCGAGCCAACTATCAGGCTCTGCACCCAAAACCGAACCCTAGCCTCTGCCTCTGGAATCACTGCTATGCCCCCATGATCTTTGCTCTTGTGGATGAGATCGTCCAGACATGTCCAGTAAGCTGGACATTTTGGGAAATTTATCCTCCTTTGTTTTGGATTTCAGTGCATCTGTAGAATGAAACAGAGTGGAAGAAGAGTGTGGTTGATATTTATCTGCATCCGCGTGGGGTTTTTGAAGGGCACGAATGTTTCGTTAAACGTGCCTAATTGCAATTGACTGGTCTTGACTGGCTTATCTAAAATTTTTGCGTCGTTCATGTAAAACACACAAACTTTAAATGATAAAATAACACAACACAATAACCTGTGAAAAACTATATAGATTCATGCCTCGACGCAGGCTCTTGACTGGTATATAATTGAAAATCCGACTGGCATATAATTGAAAATCCATGCAATTGACTGGTCTTGGCTGGCTTATCTAAGATTTTAACGCTCTGGGCTAATGAATTTTTGCAACTAACACAGACCTCGGGCTGAATACCCTTTCATCCAATTTATCTATAAAGTCTGTTTTACCTGTATACGTGCTCTGTAATCATAACTAAGCTTCGAAGAATAAAATCTCCTCTGTTTAAAGACAAACTCCAGCTAAAACCACTATAAAATTCGAACATGATCATTGCAATTTACCCAAATAATCAGCATAATTTATAATCTCATTCGACTCCGTACAAGAAAAATAAAAACTCATTAATGTTTTCAACCGGGAGTTCTTTCCAGCATGAAAAGTTTTTGCTAAAACAGTATAGTAAAAATAATAATTTATATGTAGGTGGTATTTATATATTTTAAATTGCTGATGTTTTATTGTGTGTTTGATATTATAATATAGGACATATTTTTAAATGTATTTTTAATTTTTAAATATATTAAAATAATTATTTGTGTATTTTTTAATATTAATAAATTAAAATTATTAAAAAACATTAAAATATATATCAATTCAATATATTTTTAAATAAAATTAATTTAAAAATAATTTTTAAAAAACAAAAATTATTACAATTTGAAGCATGTCTTTGATATAACTGCCCCCTCCAGGGTTTTTGTTCTCACGATCTTCTCCTTTCTAAACATAGATAGTATTTAAAAAAAATTAAAAATGAAAATTTTTTATTTTTATTAAAAATTAATATAATTAATATATTTTAAATAATATTAAAAATAATTTTTAAAAATTAAATAAATAATATTAATATATATTTTAATATAAAAATTATTTAAAAAATAATCACCACAGCGTTTCCATATACTTCTTTAACCCCGTCAGGAATCAGGGCAAACTTAACGTAAATTCACGTGTCAACTACACGTGGATTTTTTCTCTTCAAAAAATTACCCACGCACACGCACACGCAACAAATCCAACCTGCCCGCAGTATCAGGGTCGGCAACAAGTGAAGCAAGGACAGATCCCGTAATTCTTCCACACAACAAGTACATCTTCGTCACTTCAGCAAGCCACGTACTCATCACATCAGGCCGCCCTCAAGTTCGTTTTCTCGATTTCCTCTTCCAATGTCCCCCTCACAGCTAATCTCTCTGTCCCTCTCTCTCCCTATCCCTCTCCACATGGCCCATCAAAACGTCGATTTTTCTAGAGAGCGAGAATCATTAAAAAAAGAAGAGGGTTCTTAGAGCGAGAAAGAGATAATTGAGAATAATATTATTTAATAATACAAAGACTAAATCAATGGCGTCAAATAACCCTAGACAGCCAGAGTTCGCGACCAAAACAAGAGAAGAAGGAGAGGTCTCTTGTTCATCCAACGACGACGTATTGCCTCCCTAAGAAACCCTAACTCTTTTCTGTTTTCAATGCATTTTTCTTTATCTGTTTGATTGCCGAGAAAACAGTCAAAGTAAGTGAAATGAGAATGAATTTGTTTGCTCATCTTACTTCTCATGCCTTGTTTTGGTTTTCCTTTTTTTTTGAAATTTTCAATTCCCGATGAGAAATTCGCAGTTTCAGTTTGTAGTGTCAATTTTTAGCTGCATCTGTTAGCTGATATAAATTAGCTGCTACTTTTGTTTGCAATAGATCAGGCTTCTGTTTGGTTGATGAGAAAGCAGAGAAAAAGGAAAGAAAATTATTTTACTGACGGATTTGTCAATTTGTGTTCTGATTACCAGCTGCTTCCTCTGAGTCGGCAACATGTCTCAGGGTTTAGTTGACTGCAATTTATTACATGAAGAGAAACCTAAGATTTACTCATTTACAAGTCTATTTGATTTCGCTTGTGCACAGTGTTTCAGCAATGCATATAGATGGTTTATCATTAGGTTTTTCAGTTTGTTATATGCAGTTGCGATGGGTTGTACTGTATAGTTATTATTCTACTATACGTCTGTCACATTCAGTTGGAAATCAATTTTTCGATATAGATTTATGTGGCCTTCTATTTATGCTCGTGGCAATAATGCCTCAGGCTTTAATGGTTTTGCGGAGTTGGTACTTCCTTTTGCATATGTTTGCCGTCTCCATCAAATTAACCATTTATAGGTCTCAAGTGTTTGTGCGGGAGCGAGAGAGCATCAACATTGGGAGATCTGAATATTTCATCGTACCAAAATGAATCTGTCCGCAGATCACCTGTATTCTACCTGTATTATGTGCTCATTGATTTTGCCATGCATGTCCCTTTTGTTTTGTTAAAAACTGATTTTATGAAGTAGAATCACATGGCCTTTTATGTGGAATTATTCTCATTGATTTGGTGTTCCCTTGCTCATGTACATGTGTTCTTGTAAGTGTGAGAGGGAGAGTATCAACTTAGGGAGAATTGAATAATTACAGATCACTTTATTGTTCAATCACTTTATTTTGTTACCACATTCCACTACAGCTATGCAAAGTGCAATTAGGGCACTTATGATTATCATGGGATTTGCTTGTTGTTCAACACATGTTTTATTTATTTCAAAGTTACTACAGTAGGTTCCATCAATTGAATCTGTTTACATTTGCAATGTTGGCTGTATGAATGAAGTTCTAGTGGCTCAACCTTTTCTTTTCTTGTCGAACTTGTTAAAATGAATTTTGATTTTCTTTCTTGCAGCAAAATCCTGTTTGCTCTTCTGCACTATTTGCCGATGCTTTTAACACACCTGCTTCCTCAAGGACCATTCCGTTTCATCCGATGAACAAATTCACTTTATCCAATCAGGCTGGTAAGTCCGGCTTTCCATCTGATTGCAGGAACTTGGGTTCCTATATATATTTCTCAGCTGCCAAGTTTGTGTTTGGATTTATGTTATAATAATACTTTAGCTTGTGAATCTTTCATGAAGAGTGCTGTTTCTCACTTCTGTTTTGATCTGTTAGCTGATGCATCAATAGCTAGTTTTTGCCACTTGCTCTGAACATTACGTTCATGATACTTTTATATGACTATATTTACATGTAGCCTTCCATGCTAAGGAAGTTTTCTCAATTGGCAAATCTATGATGAAAAATAATATATCATTTACCCCATTTCCAATTGACTCCAAAGCGTATAAAGATACCTGTACATATCTTTACACAAAAGCATATATTCTCAGCTTTTCAAAGATTATCTATGCATATAAGATACCATTTAAAAAAAGTTTGAAGTTTAATATTTTCCTGCCAATTAATAATCAAAGAATTCTTCTTCTTCTTTTTTTACCGAATGAGAGGCATCTAAAATCACAAAATGCTATTAATTTATCACACATAGAGGAGGACCTCGACCTACTTAAGTCATGCACTCCATGCAATATAATTTCTATGATGCATAAATGTCATTTATGTTGTTTTGTGACGCAGTCACATGTGGATTTCCCTACTACTTTGTTTTGCCAACTTTTACCTAGCTGCAACATTTGTGTGTTAGAAAGAATTGGTGATGTATTTAATTGATGCTAAGGACAAGACATGCTGCTGTAGAGTGCTTTTTAATGCGGCCATTTCTCCTCCACAGGCAAGGCCATTTTCAGCACTAATCCCGCAAGATATGTTGATCCGAATCTCCAAACATCACAACCAAATAATAACAAGAGCTTTGAGAAGAATAGGGTGCCACGCATATCTGCTAATCCTGGAAAGTGTGCATCTTCAGGGGCTAATGATAACTTGGTGATAAGATTTTCAGATGATGAAAGTGGGAGTGAATCTGAAGATAGAGGTGACAAGCCTTTAAAAACTAAACCCAATACAACCGTGGTTAATGGAAATGGAAGGCTGCCCTCCTTTTTACCGGTAAAATCAAGCATGTCACTGCAGACTTCTAGAAATGTGAACAGTGTTCCCAAGAAATCATCAATGAGTCGCACATTTAACTCGTCAATGACAAAGATAAATGGAGTTGCCAATTCCAAGGGTGCTGACTCCTTGTCTGTTGGGCAAGATTCTCAAGTAAAAAATATTAATTCCATCAAAAGAAATCTAGCAAGCCAAGAGCATGGTATTGAGCAAGGTGTGGATTTGAACAGCACTAAGGTTCAGGACTTGAGGCAGCAGATTGCACTTCGGGAAAGGGAGCTGAAGCTTAAGGCAGCTGCACAAAACAAGGAATCAGGTTCAGTTTCTGACAAGTGTATGAACATTTCCAGTAGTGTGACCAGGAAATCTAATGCAGCTTCTTCTGAAGTTGGGCAATTAGCACCAAAAGAACTGGACAGGAAACGCATAAAACCTGATGGATCTTATTCAAAACACTTAAATTCAGATGGCCAACAAAAGATGCTTGTAGAGAAATCTAATTTACTGTCAAAAGATCAAGCGCTGGAGATCAGTAGTTTGCAGGATAGAAATATGGGTTATTGTAGCAAGAAAGAAAGACCGACAAAAAGAACAGAGTCAAGTGTAGTTAAATGGGAGAGGCAAGATAGGAGGGTGGATATTTCATCAGCAAAGCTACCTGGTGGGTTGAAAGATCAAGGAAGCTTTGTTATTTTTCTTAAATATTGTTCCATGGTGTAATCTATTATTTACTTCAATCAGCATTTTTATGTGTCGCAGCTTTGCACATCAATGATAATTCCAGTCAGCCTGACATGAGCAGAATGCAGATGGATCCCTGTGTGGTATCAAACCAGACCCCACTGCTGACTAATGCAAATACTAGTACTTTATTGAAGAAGAGAGTAAGTTAACAAGGAGAAAATTAGTTGACTTGGTGTTGTTTTCATCACAATTTCTCCCTTTCTGTTGTTGAACTCTTTTATTCCTGTTTCCCTTGTGTAATTATGGATGCAAATTTTGCCTCTGGGGCCACCCTCATTCCTGTACTGATATTAAAGTAACTTCCAGAAGAGTGTTGACTTGAATCCTGTAAAGAATTGCGGAACCCAGCCACCAGCTTGTTTGTTAAAGACATCAACTAGTGGACAGAATTTAATAAACAGCTGTGAGCACTTGCAAGGCATATCTGGTGATAAGCTGTCCTGTCAAGTATGTTACCTGTATCAAATGTTAAAATGATCGCCTTTGATTTATCATGTTAAAGTTTCTTGAACTCCTCCTGCCTTCCTCGCCTCCTCTTATTTTGTTGGACTTGCATTTATTCTTGTTCACAGGCATCTCTGAATTTAAACCCTTGGAATTGTCTGGGAACTGTAAATGTGGCAGAACATAACAGCATAGATATTCAGTTGTTAGTTGAAATGGAGGAATCCTTAGACAGGGAGCTGGAAGAAGAACAAGAGCACAGACACAAATGTGAAATTGAAGAAAGAAATGCTCTTAAAGCTTATCGAAAAGCACAAAGAGCTTTGATTGAGGCTAATTCTAGATGTACAGAACTTTATTGCAAGAGGGAACTCAACTCAGCTCACTTTCGATCTCTCATTGTGAATGATTCCAGTTTGTTTTTTCCCTCTAGGCAGCATGAACATGTTGGCACTGGGATGGACCATGAAAATAATGTATCTAGAAATGTGGATTTAATACCCTCATCAAGCGATCAGATGCAGCCTGAGTATGATGGTTGTAATCAGCCAGTGTATGATTCAGTCACTGGTGCTCCCTCAAATTCACTTTATCAGCATGTAAATGGCCATAATTTGGGATCCGAGCCATGCAGTGAACCTGATGCTAGTACATCAGAGCCATTGCCCCGCAACAGCCTGATTGCTGCAAATGGAGTAAGCTCTCAATCCAATTATTCTAATATTTCAGCTGGGGAAGATGAAGAGACATTTCCATTTGACCATGAGACTGATCAACCTATCTTTAAAATTAAGCGAAGAGATCAAAATTCTGTGGGAAGGGAAAGCCACACAGATTGTCATCCAAACAAAGATTTTTATGTTGATGGCCCTCAGGATTCTTTGATTCTTGAAGCAAAATTAAGATCCAAACTATTTGCTCGTCTACCAATCAGAACCTGTTCAAAGAATGGTGGTTCATCCAACATGGAGCCTGCAGATGAACCAGGGATTGAAATTGACAACAGAAGTGAAAGAACCCAGGGAAGCAATGTCAGTATACCATTGTCAGAGACAGAAAAGGATCGAGATTATGACCTTGAAGGTAATTTTCTCACAGTAGAAATAGATTTTAAGCAGTTTTTTGGTCTTGAATTATTTTGCTTTTGGAACCATGCTGAATGTCGAGCTGATCAATTATCCCAGTTGCTGACATTGATATTTGTGCAGTTGTATGGTTGTTTTGGCTTTTTTGCCTCATTTATCTTCATATGTGGCAATTTCCATGTTCATGCACACACAAATATGATAAATGTAGTCCTTGCAACTTACTGCATACGTTAATGTAAAATTCAGTCTTTCCTAGTGAACTTGTTTAGCAAATAGATTTTAAGTAGTTTTTTGGTCTTGAATTATTTTGCTTTTGGAACCACGTTGAATGTCGAGCTGATAAATTATCCCAGTTGCTGACATTGATATTTGTGCAGTTGTATGGTTGTTTTGGCTTTTTTGCCACATTTATCTTCGTATGTGGCAATTTCCATGCTCATGCACACACAAATATGATAAATGTAGTTCTTGCAACTTACTGCATATGTTAATGTAAAATTCAGTCTTTCCTAGTGAACTTGTTTAGCAAATAGATTCAAATGACTCGATGTGTAAAACAAATGCCTTTTGGTCATGTCAAATTCTTTTTCTTGCTATAATACTTTCCTCTGTCCCCTATTATGTGCGTGGTTTACTGGGAGTCTTGTAACTAGCTGAAACTGAAACATATTATTATAATTTACCATTTGGGAATGTGATAACTAGATCGTGCTATATAATGATATTGCTCTTTATTCTTTGCATGTAGCGCTGAATATTGATGAGAACTGTTTCAAAATTGTAGCACTGAAGATTGATGAAAACTGCTTCTAGTTTGAAATTACTGGGCAAACTTAAATGAGTAGAGGAATTCTGAGAATTTGAAGATTCTGTCCATTGAGGAATGCCATATTTCATTTTAATTCAAGTTTTTAGCAGTTAGCAATAACTGGAAAAAATCTTCTACTGGTGTTTTCCAAAATTTATCCTCATTAGGAGGGAGAGTATGATTCTTAAATAACTACAACACAGTGGAATCTTATAAAGAGTTTATGACCTTTTCATTGTGGACATGCAAATTGGAACGTGTATAAAGGGAAGAGATAGACTTAATATGGTTGGTGGTAAAGTAATTTGAGTATGTGGATATTTTATTCTATAAGATTCTTGTTTCATTTTATTGTTCCTTTTCTTTCTTGAATAACTTTCGGTAATTTTCCTTCTATACAGGCAATGATAAGCCTGAAAGAAGTATATCTGAGCTTCCTGTCCAGATTCAGAGCCATGAAAAGAATTTTCATTCTGCTGCTGATTCCAAGGACGATTCCACTGGAGGTCATCAGCTGACAACTTCTGTCATATCTTCACCTCTTTTAGTATTGAGGAGTGCATTTGCTCAAATGAAAGCTATGTACCCAATGACTTTGATAGAATCACAATGTAGAAAAAACCAACAAAATGATACCTGTGGTGATTTTATTGTAGAGGATGGTTTTATGGACACTGAAGAAATCCAGTGTGACAACGTGATAGCAAAGTCAAAGGAGGAGATTATAAGGGGTTTACGTGGAACTGAAATTGGGACTTTTACCCACAATGTGGCAGTTGACCCATTTTGGCCACTATGCATGTATGAGCTTCGAGGAAAATGCAACAATGATGAATGTCCTTGGCAACATGTTAGGGACTTCTCTGATCAAAATGTGCATCCAAATCAGCATGATGATTCTGATAGTGCTGGTATGACTATTCCTTTGGCAATTCTGAATAGTTTGAATTGCTGCTTACAACTGTAAAACAATGCTTGTGCAGATTGTCAGGTTGGATTAACACTGCATGAACAAAAATGTAAAGGTGGAACAAAACTTACCAAGTGTCACAGTGTATTGAATCCACCAACTTATCTTGTTGGCTTGGATGTTTTAAAATCCGGTTCATATAAATCTGTCATTGCACGGAGAAATGGGCAATGCTGGCAAATACAGTTCAGTCTTTGCTTAGCTTTACCAAGTTTCTTTCAAAAAGATTTGCTTGCTGATCAGTCTTCTATCTGTGCTGATGATGGCCGTATCGAGGTCCATGGGAGTTGGAATAGACAAACATCATACTTTCAGAGTAGAGAGAACACAGTGGTCTGTTTATTACTGTTTTCTGTATTCCTGGCATAATGTTTATCTTTGATTGTTTGCTTTTGTTGCATTGCCAAGATGTTTTGTCAGTAACATTAATGCTCAGTAGTCACTTTGTCTTAGTATTCTCTTCAGTTAAGTACAAGCCATTGGTGGGAATATATTTTTGTGGTGTTTTATTCATAGATCATATAGTACATGTATTGTCAAAACTCATGTTGTCATGTGTTTCCCTATCCTTCATATAATTTTGGTTGAGTTATGAAAATTTGCTTAGTGAATTGTGTCTCTTCTTCGCTTGATTCAAATGGTTTGTGCTGGAGACTTTGCTATCTTGCTGTGTCTATTTGAACATTCTTTTAAGAATGTAGCATGCAAGTGTGAAGATTTGGTTTACTGTCCTCTGATTGGTGTGTTTGTGTTCTATTTTCCAATTACGACATCGAGTCACAGGCATTTATTTCTGTTTCATTGCATCCTAAACCTTGTCGCTGAGGAATCTCTCTCCTCTCTTGATCTAGTGTTAGGAAGAGGGGAAGGCAGCGCATATAAAAGATTCCTGTTGTCAATTCTATTCTCATTATTATTTTTTTCTGAAACAATTATAATTCTGTGCAGCATATATTATGCTTGCATAGTTCTGCCTCCACTACATATTTCCTTATCCACTTCATATTTTATGTATTGCCATATTTGCTTTATGTTTTACCATTATAGTCTTTTGCTGTTTTCTTCTTTGTTCATCCTCTCATTTATGTTGTTCTTCCTGCTTGATGTATACTTAGAATCATCTCAATCAAGCATTAGCCAGCAGTTTGCAGTGCCTTGAAATGGCTCTTCTTTTTCTCTGTCAGGAGGTTTACAGGCTGGAGGGTATGAAGAAGGTGAAGTATGTGGTTTCAGTTTTTACTTGTAGTATCCTTGTTGTTCAGAAACTTCTAATTACTGTCCTAAACCTTTGTTCTACAGCCTCTCTCCATGCTGTCACGAGCAATTGAGGCTGATCCAACATCCGAAGCTCTGTGGATGATGTATCTGCTCATTTACTACAGCAACATTAAGTCAATTGGGAAGGATGACATGTTCTCCTATGCGGTATGTTATAAAAATTTAGGAACTAGACCTAGCTATTCTCCACAAAATTGCTCTTGAAACTGAGATTCTGAGACTGGTCAAACGCTTTCTGGATTTGCGTGTAATTAAGCTACAGTTCCATGCTTTCAGTAGTACAAATCTATTTCATAGAAGTGAAAAGCAGCCTCTGCAAGTCAAGTTTTATTCATAGCCTCCTGTTTTGCACGTGCAAGTTCTATCGAAGTAAAAGAATTTTCCAAACTTTTGTAATTAGATGATGTCACTAGCCTAATCTGGCTGAAATTCTACCAGTTACCTTCTTTTCAAGTCATTTTTGATGGTTGAAGTTTTCAAAAAAAGAGGGGAGCAGTTTTTAAAATTCAGCTATTTTTTCCCATGAGGGAACCTTCTTTCCATCAAGTTTCTGTTATGAAAACAGATCAGATGTGGGCTTGGTTGGATTAGTGTACGTGTTTATGCCTTTGTTCCATGTGAATGTGCCTGCTAGTCAATGTTGTCATTGTTTAAAACCGGGTCACATTTTCATCTTGTCTTTTAAATCCCTTCCTCTCTCTTCCTTTTACTTGACAGAATGCAAACTTTTGTATGGAAACCCTTTTCCTCTTGTCCTTCAGGTTAAAAACAACGAAAGATCTTATGGACTTTGGCTCATGTACATCAACAGTCGTATACATCTTGATGATCGACTGGTAGCATATAATGCTGCTCTCACAGCGCTTTGTCGCCAGGCATCTGCTTTTGATAAGGGCAATATGCATGCTAGTGCATGCATCTTAGACTTGTTCTTACAGATGATGGATTGTTTGTGCATGTCTGGGAATGTTGGCAAGGCCATTCAGAAAATCCAAGGACTCTTCCCTGTGGCAGCTAACTCAGATGAGCCTCACTTTCTGTTGCTCTCTGATATCCTCACATGCTTAACAAATTCTGACAAATATATCTTCTGGGTTTGTTGTGTGTACTTAGTTATTTACAGGAAGTTACCTGATGCTATTGTACAATGTTTTGAATGTGACAAGGAACTCCTTGCAATTGAATGGCCTTATGTTCACTTACCAAATGAAGAGAAGCAGAGGGCTGTTAAGCTAGTTGAGATGGCAGTGGATTCTGTTGAAATGTCTGTCAACAGTGAATCACTTGAAAGTGACAAAAATGGCAGAATGGCACAACAGTTTGCTCTCAGCCATATTAGGTGTACACTAGTTTTTGATGGCTTAGCTTGCTGTCAGAATTTGTTGGACAAGTATATGAAGTTGTACCCGTCCTGTGTAGAACTTGTTCTCCTGTCAGCAAGGCTTAAAAAAAATGGCTCAGGCAGTGTGAGCTTTGAAGGGTTTGAGGAAGCCATTAGTAATTGGCCAAAAGAAGTCTCTGGAATTCATTGTATCTGGAATCAGTATATTGAGTGTGCCCTCCAAGAAGAAGGTTCTGATTTTGCAAAAGAACTCACTGTCTGCTGGTTTAACTCTGTTTCAAAAGTTCAATATCCTCAAAATGAGATTTTGGATGCGGTGGATAGTAATAGCTCACTTGGATCACTGGAATCAGCTTCAGCATCAAATCCAAACTTTCTGATCCCCAACTCTAATCAGATGGATATGATGTTTGGATTAATTAATCTATCTCTTGCTAAATTATTGCACAATGACCACGTCGAAGCTCACGTTGCCATTGACAGAGCACTGAAGGCTGCACCTCCACAGTACATCAGACATTGCTTATCAGAGCATGCTATGTTCTTGCTAAACCATGAGCCAAAATTGAGGAAGGATGCTCCTGTCAGTGAAAAACTGAAAATTTTGAATGGTTATTTGAATGATACCCAAGCTCTCCCAGTTTGTGAACCATTATCTAGACGATTCATTGACAACATTGAGACCCCAAAAGTTCAGCAGCTAATCAGTAGCATATTGTGTCCGGTTTCATCTGACTTTTCTTTGGTGAATCTTGTTCTTGAAGTGTGGTATGGCCCCTCTCTTTTACCCCAAAAGTCAAACCAGGCAAAGGAATTGGTGGATTTTGTTGAAGCCATCTTAGAGATGGTGCCATCCAACTACCCAATAGCTCTTTCTGTTTGCAAGCTCTTGTGCAGAGGCTACAGCAATATTAATGTTACTTCTGACAGTGTTCTATATTGGGCGTGCTCAATCTTGGTTGATGCAATCTTTCATGCTATTCCAGTGCCACCGGAATTTGTGTGGGTTGAAGCTGCAGGTATTTTGGGTGATATTTCTGGTGTCGAGTTAATTTCTGACAGGTTTTACAAGAAAGCTTTATCTGCACATCCATTCTCTATGAAGCTATGGAGTTGCTATTATAATCTATCAAAGAGTAGAGGATATGCAAGCACTGTTATCCAAAAAGCTAGAGAGAGGGGTATTGAAGTTGGTTGATGTCTTTTTCTTAAAGATAGCGTCAGTTTGATAGAGTTAGTTCTGCTGAAGAGATAATTGAGGCCAGTTTTGCTGGTTGACACCCTAGGAATGCGGAAGGAGTCAAGTCTGTAGATGATGTGCTGGGTTGCATGACAATCCTGGACAAGTTGTTCTGGGTGCTTGTTCACTGTAAAATGTTGATGAAGTCCTGAAACTAGGAATTATAGAAATATACACAGGATACACTGATGAAAGGATAGGTTTTAGCTTATGTTTTGCGAAGAAGTTACTTAATAGATCAGGTTCTCAGCCCCCTTTTTTTCCAGCCCTGTCATTCTTTGTTTTGTTCCTTTTCTGTTGTCGTTTTTCCATTTCTTCCCAAATTTTTTTCTTTTGTACCGTAGAATTCACAATTTCACATAGTTGGAAAGATTATAGTTTCATTATAAAGGAATCATCATTTTGATAGTTTCTTCTCTGTTGCCATTACTTTCTTGTTCTTGCATTCAATTTCTTCTGGGTGTAGCGGTCTTCTGCTGCCCTTCTATTTGTATGGTGGATTGTAGAAAAAGATCTTGTATGGCTCGAGAAATAGGGAATGGATTGGGAATATTTTTCAATGCAATGGATGGTGGACTTCACGGAAGCCGTTTGGTTACCTCCCTTCATTTGATTGGAGTTGTGGTGGAATGTGCGAGTTTGTTGAGAGCGTCTAGGAGGCTGAACACAGTTGTGGAGAAGGGCGAATGTTTTTGGGAGAGCAGAATTCTGAAAATAGCTTTCGTTCCTATCACAGGAGGAAGCAAATGGATGGCAAGAGACAGTTTAAGGGTGGACGCAGAGGAACCTGTGTATGCCAGAAAGTAACGAGAGATGAGTTGGGAAAGAATTTCTAGCCGCTGGTTCTGCTCTGTTTTGAAGAGGAGAGTGGAGACAGGTGCAATACAATTTTAGGACATCTTATTTATTCTTTATGTGCTCGGAGAAGCCATTTTTTGTCAGTTTGCCATGGCCAATGAAACTCCTGAACGGGTGCTGAGATTTGGCCATGATTTGCTACCTTTGGTTTCATAAAATAGCAGGCTTTTTATTGAATTTATAGAGTTTTCCATGATTGTTTGTAGATTATGATAAAATAGTTCATCTTTTGAATTCTATTATTGATGCTGAGTCGTTAACTTTGCGTCTTCAAAATGCTTGTCACGTTCACCGTCTCATTTGATTCACCAGTCACCAGAATCAGTGCAGTTTACAATTTACAATATACATGCTCTGAAGTTTAGAAGACAGGTGCTCAGGTTGTTTTGAAAATGACAACTCTTGAAACTCGTTATATCAGAGTCAATAGGTTAGAGGTAGGTTAAAGAAATTGTTCGACAATATTTGAAATTGTTTAAAATCACCATAGCTGCTATTATCCTGCTTGTTGGTAACAGGAAACAACATGGTTGCAACACCAAGAGGGATAACAGGGAGCCTTGGAGAACAATCTAAGAGCTTGAGCATATGAGCCATATCTCGTGAGTGACGCAAAATCTACTTGAGCTACGAGTAAGAAATAAAAAATTTAACCCAGCAGGGAAACTAGGGGTAGAGAGAATGAGGAACGTTTTGAAATAAGACCGGTGTTTATATGGGGACAGATAAGCTGCAATCGGGCTTCCGGTATGAAAAGAACATGCATGGAAAGAATGTGAAGAGGCATTGGAACTGCGGCAGGTGGGACGAGTGAGAAGCAGTGGGGTATGCTTCTCTACTGGCTGCAATGATGGTATTATCTGGAGGACTTCGAATCTTTATTTATTTGTTTATTTATTTTTTTTGCCAGTGCCTTTAATCTTATTAATTTATTGTTTGTTTTTTATCTTAAAAATATTTTAAAAATTTAATTGAATTTAATTTTTTATTTACTTTAAATTAGTATATTTTTAATATTTTCAAATTATTTTGAATATCAAAAATAATTTTTAAAAAATAAAAAATTTATTAACATGCATTTTGATACAAAAAATTATTTAAAAATTAACCATAATTATACTTCCTGCACAATATTCTATTATATACATATATATATATAGTAATTTGAAATACAACAATCTCACCGGACTCAAGTGACGCATTCTTTTCATTTTCTTGGTCCTGATAACGCTAATCTTACCGAAATATTCTTCCTGGTATATTACTTCCTGCAAAAGTTTCAATTTTGGATTTATGAGATCTTCTAATAATACCCACTTTTTAGTCATTTCGGCAAGAATATTTGATAAAATTAGCATTACTCGTATGCATTTATTCGATGCATGAGATTTTATATCAGAAGTGATTTCTGCAAAATATTCGTTAAAATTAGCTTTGTCATTTTACTTCCATATTTGTTGTTTATGTTGTATTTATATGATAATAAATTGTGGAAGAATTAATTATTTTGCAGGTAAATGTTTTTTGTTAGTGGAATCTGTGCTAGTTATGCTTTTCTTGCTGCTGTCTCCACATGGATCAGATGCTTTGCTACAAAGGCTTGGCTGTTCTTTGTCTCTGACCAGGTTTTACTTTCTAGTTCCATAACTAAATCCAGTGTTTTAAAATTTTCCGGCGAAATTAATCATTGTTTTCAATGAACTTTCTTTCACTTCCTTTATACTTATTGATTGGTGTTTTTTGAGCAGATTGTAGCTTAATTGATGGCTACATCTGGGACTGCCGTCTTAGAGATATTATACCTTGCTTACAATGGAGTGAAGCCCTCTCTTCTTATGGGAAGTCTTGCTATAGAATGAAGGTACAGTGATTCTCCATGTTTTGGCTCTTGCCTGCTTTATTATCTTTGCTCTAACCTCAGCATATAGAGCTTTCAGCATATTTGAACCTCCTCTCGTTCCTTCTAAAGAAGTTGAAGAAGAAGATAGAGCATCAATGTCATTTTCTTTTCTTACTGGGATTTCATTGAATAATAGTATATGTGATACGTATGCTAAGTGAAAACATGCTAGACAATGAGTTCAAATTTACTTCAGTTGAAATGTTATGCGGTGTGGGCTTTTAATTTTTAACGGAGCAAGCACTAGAACCTTGTTAAACGCAAGGGATCAAACTATATTTGATTCAGGAAATTGTCATTGCTAACATAGGATCATATCCTTGGGAGGATAATCATACTCAACTTCGAGGTTTTTGTGTTTTTAACAAGCATTGGTTTACATAACAGAAGTATTTCTCTTCCTGATTCTGAATTTCATCCCTCTGAAGATGTGAATTTGATTTTCTAAATAAAAATCTATAATGTGCCTCCTCGACAAGAGGACAACCTATGGGTTTCAATTAAAACTAGTTATTTTTTTAAGCGCTTAATCGGAGTCAACGCATTTTTGTAGTTTAAAAAAATCTAATTTCAAATAACATTTTTTAATGCATATATATAATAAAATAAATTGAAAATCATGTGTATAAATAAATAGATAAAAAGTTATTAATAATATTTAAAAATAAATTAAAGAGATAGACGTAAATCAAGATATTTAATCTCGAAAGACGAGATATTCACCTAGTTATTTTCACTAAAATTTTTTATTTACATGAGTAAATGATGATAGAAATAGAAACATAAATTAAATTAATCAAATAAAATAATAAAAAATATTATGCAAAGTTACATATATTAGAAATACTATTTGAATTTTTAAAAAAAAGTAAAGTTTATCTATACAAAAGATTAAAAAAATATAAATAAATCAAAACAACTCTTTAAATTTAAATGAATAACTAACAATATAATTGTTCTTTAAAAGAAACTCACCGAACAAAATAAAAGAGAAAGAAAGGGAGAGGGGACACTTTAAATATAAATTAGAGAAATTAGAGAGAGAGAAAACATAAAAAAACAACTAGTAATTTTACAAAAAAAAATAATTAGAAAAAACAACAAAGACTATGTGCATAGGCATAATGTATTTTGTCAAGGCTAACACGCGGGCTTGTGCTGGTAAGTTGGTGCTCTTGGACCCTTATTTTTTTGGTTTAGAAAACAAATAAACATCGTATCATTTGATTTATTTAAATTTTAGCATGGTTTAAAAATTAAAATTTAAGTGTTTTATTTGTTTTTCAACTTATTTTAATTCAAAATACTTATAGAATATTGTAAAAATCATGATAAACCTATTTATGGCCTCAAAAACCAAAATCACTCGAATCTAAAAATCAACGAAGCTCAAGTTTGTTTTTTCATGAACTTTAAAAGTAATAAACTCTTGTTATTAAATATAACTGTTTGATACAAATATTACTTGTTTTTTAGAATATTTTTTTTTATTGTTGAAATGTAGTAACTTCTATCTCTCTTTTTAAACATGGAATAAAAAACAAAAATAATTTTTTAGATCAAAATTGAATTGAAAAAAAATATTGAGGTTCTGAGATTGTATATTTTTTTTGTGATTTTAAAAATTCAATAACCAAAGCATTTCTTTTACAAGATTTATGATATGCTATCTAAGTTTGATCCTCTTTTTATTTTGATTTTTTTTAATTTCATCTTTTCATAAGATATTTAAATCAATTGATTTTTGATAAGGATTAAATTATAAAAAAAATTTAAAAATCAAATATTTTTAAAAAATTACAGTGTCCATCTACAAATAATACACAAGAAGATGAACATTGAAACCTTACATAGTAAAAATCCCACATCCTTTAGAGTAATGCTTACTGACCGGGAGATAGAAGGCAATACATGCAAAAAAAAAATGTGAAAGAAGAATGGTTAAGAACTAACTTAATTTTTATGAATTTTAAAATACTAGATATGTAATGATTATTTGGCAGTGCAATTAGATGATTATTTTGATAAATTTTTTAATTTTTTTATAGTTTTAAATCGTTGAGATGTGTTCATATAAAAATTAAATTTGTAAAAATAAAAAAATATTATTTTAATATATTTTTAAATTTTAAATAAAAAATATTCTAAAACATAATTTTTACCATACTTAAAAGTATGGCCGCCAAATATTTTCTGTTAGCTTTTCATTTTTTATGTTAAAAATGGTATCATTAAACTTTTTGTGTGTTGGTTTGCTAATCGAGGAAAGCAGAAATGCGCAGGTGGATGGACGCAAACCGTGAATGCACCAACATAAATCACTACAAATTGGAAAAAGTCGAGATTTTTGCCTAAACGAAATTTATTGCTGAATATAACTTTAAATAACCATACTTTTTTAAATTATTGAACATTTAATTTCAAGCTATCACTATTTGCAATATAACTCAAACTTTCAAGCAAACAAGAATAACAGTGTTGTTTTTTTATCAACTAAGATTAATTTTTCTTTTCAAATAATTTTAAAAGCACAACAATTTCATGCATTTAAAAGAAAGGAAGAAGCAAAATTTATTTTACCAACAAAGCTAAATCCTCCTCCGTTTGAGGAGAAATGGCAGTGAAAACTCAAAACGAATAAATAAATGGTAAATGTTTGGACCGATTTCAATGTCAAAGCAAGACTGCTACTGGATCCTTCTCAAACAGTGATCTTCTAAGACCTAAGGGCCCATAGGCCGACCCAGTAAAATACAACAAGCCCATATTTGAATAACTTCACAGCCCATAATAATAACACTCGTGCCGGCCCCAGCCAGTTTCCTCCCGGCCACGAGGCTGATCGAATCACCAAACAGAGTTCAAGGTTTAAAGAAACCCTAACAAGTAATAAAACATTAGAACCTGTCGATACTGAATTTCTGTGCTCGCAACAACAGGAAAAAAAAATGAAAAACCTGAAGCTGCACTCGGAGACCTCTCAGAATCTGGAATTGCAATCGCAGCAAGAAGTTCTTCTCTTCTCCGCTTTCGACTTCGAACGCAACCGTCTCTTCTTCGCTTCTTCCAACAATTTCATTTACACGGCTGATCTTTCTTCTTTCCAAGTATGCGCTCTCTCACTCCTTTTATTTACACTCTGCACCCACCCACAAAACAAATTTACGAAATTTCTCTCTATTTGTTTCACCAGAATGGAAAATCGAAAAGCTTGTTGTTAGCGTCGTCGGTGATTAATCAAATTGAATTGGAAGATGGAGACTTAATTACGGCATTTGATTATCTGCTGGAGAAAGAAGCATTAATTATTGGAACGGAAAATGGTCTTTTATTATTGCATAATGTTGATGATAATTCTACTGAAATCGTTGGTCAAGTCGATGGCGGTGTTAAGTGCATCTC
Organism: Populus ilicifolia; assembly: GCA_015708895.1. Classification (NCBI taxonomy): domain Eukaryota; kingdom Viridiplantae; phylum Streptophyta; class Magnoliopsida; order Malpighiales; family Salicaceae; genus Populus; species Populus ilicifolia. The sequence continues at coordinate 1,288,335 of SRLM01000058.1, forward strand.
GCCGAGTCCTGACGGCGATTTGCTTGCAATCCTCACTGGTTTCCGACAAATGCTAGTTATGACTCATGATTGGGATTTGTTGTATGAAACCGCAGTTGGTGATGGTGATGGTGCTGGTCTTGACGTAAGTAAGGACCTCTCTCTGTTGTTACTCTTAGCTGTTTTCATATTTCAGCACGCGTCTGTGGTCGTTTTGCTAATTGTGTTTTGTAAAATTTGATAGTGTTATTAAGGTTAGATTGATTTTGAAGGTTTTATGGATTGGTTGGATTGTGGATTTCAGGTGAATTTGATGGCAAGGATATGTTTGAGAGTTCTGTTACATGGCGAGGTGATGGGAAATATTTTGCAACTATAAGTGAAGCGAGTGATTCTTCTCTCATGCTTAAGAGGATTAAGGTTTGGGAACGTGATTCAGGTGCGTTGCATTCTACATCAGATTTAAAGATATTTATGGGGGCAGTTTTGGAATGGATGCCGAGTGGAGCGAAAATTGCTGCTGTGTATGATAGGAAAGTGGAGAATAGGTGTCCTGATATAGTTTTCTATGAGAAGAATGGGCTGGTGAGGAGTTCTTTTAGTATTAAAGAAGCAGTGGATGCAAAGGTGGAAAGTCTTAAGTGGAATTGTAGTTCAGACCTTCTTGGATCTGTTGTTAGATGTGAGAAATACGATGCTGTTAAGGTCTGGTTTTTCAGCAACAATCACTGGTATTTGAAACATGAAATTAGATACTCGAGACAGGATGGAGTGAGGTTCATGTGGGATCCAGTAAAGCCTTTACAGTTTATTTGTTGGACCCTTGGAGGCCAGATCACAAGCTACAACTTTGCCTGGAATTCTGCTGTGGTGGAGAACTCAATAGCATTAGCCATTGATGGCTCCAAAATACTTGTAACTCCACTTTCCTTATCACTGATGCCACCTCCCCTTCATTTATTCAGCCTCAAATTTCCAAGTGCAGTAAGAGACCTGGCTTTATATTCCAATAATTCTAAGAATAGTGTAGCTGCATTTTTATCAGATGGCTCTTTGGGTGTTGTAAAACTTCCTGACCCGGATACATGGGAGGAACTTGAAGACAAAGAATTTGGTGTTGAAGCTTCTATTTCTGAGACAGGTTTTGGATCCTTTGTACACCTCACATGGCTGGATTCTCACATATTACTTGCTGTTTCGCATTATGGCTTCGCTCAAAGTAATTGTGCATCCCGCAGCTCAATGGGTGAGGATGGACTTAGTGGTTTCTATTTGCAGGAAATTGAACTTGTGTGTTCTGAGGATCATGTACCAAGTTTGGTAACTGGATCAGGCTGGCATGCAAGGATTTCCCATAGGAACTATTTGGAAGGGCTTGTGATTGGCATTGCTCCTAATCCTGCTAAGAAATGTTCGGCTTTTGTTCAGTTTGATGGAGGAAAAATTGTTGAGTATGCATCAATATTGGGCTTGGCTGGAACTGGAGGTTCAACAAAACATGATGACATGAGCTTTTCATCATCTTGCCCTTGGATGAGCGCAGCTCAGGTCAGTGACAGTGGGTCGTTAAAGCCCTTGCTTTTTGGTCTTGATGACATTGGGAGGCTGCATTTTGGTGGGAAAGTACTATGCAACAACTGCAGTAGTTTCTCATTGTACTCTAATTTGGCTGATCAAGTAATCACACATTTGATACTTTCCACCAAACAAGACTTTCTCTTTGCTGTGGAAATCAGTGATATACTGCATGGAGAATTAGAGTTAAAATATGAAAACTTTGTCCACACAGGTAACAGAAGAAAAGAAGAAAACATGAACTTCATAAATATTTGGGAAAGAGGTGCCAAAATTATTGGTGTCCTGCATGGTGATGCTGCTGCTGTCGTTATACAGACAACTAGGGGAAATCTGGAATGCATTTACCCTAGAAAGCTTGTCCTTGCCTCAATTGTCAATGCTTTGATCCAAAGGCGTTTTAGGGATGCACTGCTGTTGGTCAGGCAACATAGAATAGATTTCAATGTTATTGTTGACCACTGTGGATGGCAAACTTTTATTCAGTCAGCTTCAGAATTCGTCAAACAGGTTAACAATTTGAGCTATATAACTGAGTTCATTTGTTCCATAAAAAACGAGAACATTATGGAGACTCTATACAAAAACTATATCTCTACACCCTACCAAAACGGAGGTGGAGATGTTCAAGCTAAGGATGTCATGGGTTTTGATGCTTCCAGTAAGGTTTCTGCTCTGCTCCTGGCCATAAGGAAGGCTCTTGAGGAACAAGTCTTCGAAAGCCCTGCAAGGGAGCTTTGTATTCTGACCACTCTGGCACGTAGTGATCCTCCTGCGCTTGAAGAAGCTTTGGAAAGGATCAAAGTTATTCGTGAAATGGAATTATTAGGTTCAAGTGACCCTAGGAGAATGTCCTATCCTTCTGCTGAAGAAGCTATAAAGCATCTGTTGTGGTTATCTGATTCTGATGCTGTATTCGAAGCTGCCTTGGGACTTTATGATTTGAACCTTGCAGCTATTGTGGCACTGAACTCTCAACGAGACCCCAAGGAATTTCTTCCTTATCTACAAGAATTAGAACGCATGCCAAGCCTCATAATGAGCTACAATATCGACCTTCGGTTACACCGGTTTGAGAAGGCTCTCCGACATATTGTTACTGCTGGTGACGCTTATTATTCAGATTGTATGGACCTCATGAACAAAAATCCTCAATTATTTCCTCTGGGTCTTCAATTGATTGCTGATCCTGCAAAAAAAATGCAAGCCCTTGAGGCCTGGGGTGATCATCTTAGTGATGAGAAATGCTTTGAGGATGCCGCAACAACTTATCTGTGTTGTTCCAGTATGAAAAATGCCTTGAAGGCATATCGTGCTTTTGGTAATTGGAGTGGGGTGCTTTCTGTTGCTGGGCTCCTTAAAATGGAAAAAAATGAGATAATGCAACTTGCTCATGATCTTTGTGAAGAGCTCCAAGCACTTGGTAAACCAAGAGAGGCTGCCAAAATTGCTCTGGAGTATTTGGGAGATGTTAATAGTGGGATTAATTTGTTAATTAGTGGAAGGGACTGGGAGGAGGCTTTGAGGGTTGCTTTTATGCATAGTCAAGAGAATCTGGTATTGACAGTGAAGAATGCAGCTTTGGAATGTGCAAGCACACTAATCAGTGAATACAAGGAAGGCTTGGAGAAGGTAGGGAAGTATTTGGCTCGTTATTTAGCTGTTCGGCAGAGAAGATTACTTCTGGCAGCAAAGCTTCAGTCAGAGGAAAGTTCAATGAATGATCTGGATGAGGATACTGTTTCAGAAGCTAGCAGTAATTTCAGTGGCATGAGTGCCTACACCACAGGGTATCTCTTTCTGAATTTCTTATCATACTAATTTTGTGGTTCAAAGCCATCATTATTGAATGCAATTCAGGTGCATGCACTTTGCTACAGTCCTATAATTCTCATGCCCATAAATATCATGACTGCTCCCTTTCAATTAATTTTCTTCTTCTTCAAAGAAAAAATAATAACCACATCAACTATTAAAAAACGGGATTTTAGAATTGGTGAGAGGGTCAGTTTCATTGTGCCCTTGCCATATTTATCTGTCATATCTGTTACTCTTCAGCTTGTTTTCTTCTTGCAATTGGGTGGTTTCTTCCTGGATATTTCTTCTCTTCCCTATTCTTCGTCTCTGTTTTAAAACCATTTTAGATTTTTTGTGCATCTGCTCCTTATCTTTCTCTCCCTCTCACGAGCTCTCAAGTTTGAACTAGACTGAAGCTACTGTCATTTGGCATGATCAGCTTATTCCAGTTGGCATGCTTAGTTACTTGTTTTCCCACGTAGTTCCTCATGCATCCAAATGTTTCTGTTTATGCCAATCCAAGTTGCTTCATGTGTTTGTTATATTTCATGAACAGAACAAGGAAGGGCTCTGCCTCTTCTGTGACCTCCAGTGTCACTAGTAAGGCTAGAGGCATGAGGCGTCAACGGAAAAGAGGAAAGATTCGCCCTGGCAGGTATGTATCTTCATCCTTGATTCCCAGATTCCTTTCCCTCCTTTCTTGGTCAAGAATCCTTGCATGAAATGATTTCTGGACACTGTAGCGCCGATGAGGAGTTAGCACTGGTAGAGCATTTGAAAGGCATGTCTCTAACAGCTGGAGCAAAGCATGAGCTTAGATCTTTATTAGTTACACTTGTGATGCTTGGTGGTGAAGAGATTGCAAGGAAGCTCCAATTTGTTGGAGAGAATTTTCAACTGTCTCAGATGGCAGCAGTCAAACTAACTGAAGATACGATTTCTACTGATATCATAAGTGAGCAGGCACACAATTTGGAGCAATATGTTCAAAAATTGAGAAACGAACTGCCAAATTTAGATTCGTTTTCTTGGCGATATAAAGTATTCATTTCGCCTTAAGAGGTAAGCAGTGGCGGATCCAAAAAATCTTTGCAGTGTGGTCGTTTTATAATTTCCATTATCATACAGAAATTGCATGTTTATGTTATTATGCATCGTTAAATTTAGGGCCATTTTGGAGTGTGTGTGTAAACTGCATTTACATAACTCTTTATTAAAAATTTTCCTTTATGTTGGCTGGGGTCTATCGATGCCACTATTTTGTACCCTGAAAGGGCAGGTTGTATTATTGCTGGCCATGTAGTTCCAGGATCTGAATTATGTTCATCCTGTATGCTTTGCTCGTGAGGCAGCTAGCTCATCAAGAGCTAGGATGGTTTTGGAGGGAGGAATGCCGTAGTATTGGGCGGAATTCTTTTCAAGAAGTTTATTAATCTTTTTATTCTTGGCTTTTGTGTCAGCTGCATCATGTGCGTTCCTTACCCGCAGCTGGGCTCGGCCCTTTTTTTTTTTTTAATGTATTGTTATATTAGTAGTGGTGGTGTAGTTGTCATTTTAATTTATTACTATTTTTTTATTTTTTTTTTAGGAACGGTTATCAAAGCCTTCGTGGCTACTGCCCACTGCTTGTGTCTGGGAATTCACTTTGTCTTCTCGCATGGGAATTTGATGATTCTTCAAGATTTCTTTGCAATATTCCGTGCATTTTGTCGTCTAGTGTTAGAAATTATCACTAGGAGGATGAATTTCTTTGGCTCAATTATCTTTGATTCATGGAAAAAGAGGTTGAGGGTTTTTTGAATTGGTTTTTGAAGTATTTTTATTTGGAAATATATTAAAGTAATATTTTTTATTTTTAAGAAATAATTTTTCATATCAGTATATCAAAATAATTTTAAAACATGAAAAAAATCAACAAAAAAAATCAAATTTTTAAAAAGCATGGAGTTCCCATACAGTCCCTGGAGAGTGGCAGCAAAGTGCGTTGAGGATGTGGCTAATTTGGACGCATTGTCATCTGTTTTTATTCTTCTAAATTAAGTAATTTAGGTTTTCCCGCTGCCTGGAAGAAGCATTAAAAAAGATGCAGCGCTTCTGTCAATGTATTTTTGTGTTTTGAGGTCCGTTTGATATTTGTCTCTGGACCAAGTTATCTTAGCACAGCAATCGATATTAGGCGCATGTTTATGAGTAACTTGTATCTTCGAGAGCAAAATTCAAGGTGGTTGTTCATTGCAGCAGTCTACGTAGTATTTATCTTATGGCTAATTCCCTTCGCAAGTAAGAATTCAACGCAAGCAACAGAAATTGATATAGGCTTTTGCAGCATCAGTTGCCCATGTAGTCAGAATCAATTAGGCAACGCTTTTTTATGCTAACATCTAGGACACAAAAATTGGGTTAATTGAAACTGTAAATTGCATGTTGTAATTGGGTGTCGGCATAATTTTTATACTGTCCTTGATGTTATTTTTGTGTCTATCATAATCAAAACTCGAAGATGCAAGGTACAAAAGTATTAATCCTCGTTTCATGTCAATTTCCCCCCCACTGATGGTCTCTACAATTGCTGAAAACCAAATTATTTTCCCCACATGTTTCCCTCCTATTTATCTGCAGATTTCATCTCAATGACCAAGATACATTCCCAGCAAGTTTTCACGATCTAGTAATGATCATCATTTTATCATTTACCATTCATGGAGTTAAGTCCTCTCATTCACCACACATTCTTCGCTACACTTCAATCACTTCTCCAAATTTCAAAAGCAAATCATGTCTGCTCCTAGGTGCTGTGACTGCGAATGGCTAAAGGTAAATATGCACTGATTCTTTTGTTCCTGATGTAGTAATGTCTCTTGTTGGCGCTAAATGGTCCACTTCCACAAATCTTTTATGCGTGCAAAGAAATCTATCTGGGCATTTGGTTTTTGGTGATTATTTTGTTACGTTCTTTCACATCATCCAGGCTTTATGCAACAAGTTGCAAGATGATATGAAAAGAATTGGAGAAGAAAAAAAAACCATCTGAAGGAGCTCCTGGTAAAGAAGAAGATGAAAACAGAAATCTGACATCGGCACTATTTATTTGCAGCAATTTTCTTTTCTGTAACATTTTTATGCTTACGACATTGTTTTTGTAATTTTTAAAATAGTGGAAGTCTTCTGGAAGCTGGGTAGAAAAGGAGCAAGGTACTTGGCCTGCATGTTTTTGTTCCAAAAGTTACTGTACATTGGTATAGCACAACAAATCGATTTGTGCGATCAACTCTGTTTTACAGCCATCCAAGAATATATCATTTTTGCATCCAACGAGGTTGTGAACAACGTTGATGATGGGTACATGGATGATACACCACTTGTTAGACAATCCCTGTGAATGCAAATTTTTTCTTCCAACTTTGTGGGAGCCGGTAAGAATTTCATGAACACAAAAGGCATCCTAAAATAAAATAAAAAATTTATCTCGCCAGTCACCATTCTACCTTTATGTTTCCTTCTCAGTCTTTCCTTTCTGAAAATTATATGTGGCACTTGATATTATGTCAACATAAGGTTGACTTGGTTCCTTGTCCAAATATGTCTTGGTTGACTGAGCGCCTACCAAATAAATTGTAAATCATTAGCCATTTGACAACCTGAGTTCAATTTAGTTTATGTAGTGATGCGAAGTCAAATGCTTGCAAAAGTCTTAAATAATAATAAATGCATGTTTAGCAATGGATTTTTCAGTATTTGAAAGAACAAGCATGTTTGACCTGAATTCCAAGCATGATGAGAATTTGTGAGGATAAGAGTGATGGCTAACCTTCATGAAGCTTATAAGAAATAGTTTTGCATCCTCTTCCTTTGCATTCTGCACACAGTTCTCCATCTTTTCGAGTAAAACATTCCAGAATGCACTTAATTCTCACCCAGAGCAAGCATGGAAATTCTTAAAAAATCTGCATCTTTAACCTCAAACCCAACTATATCCTGGACTTTTCCTTAGTCCTGTTTTGGTGATCTTTGATCTCGTATTGCCTACATCTGCCCACCTTCCAGATCTAGCATATGTATTTGATAAAGCTGCATAATGTGTCAGATTTTTAGGCTCGAGTTTGTCAAGATGATCCAGTGCAAATTCTGCTAACTGCACATTCGAATGCATTGTAGATGCCCCCAATAAGGCTCCCCACACTCCAGCATCAGGTTCCATTGGCATTGACTTGATCAAGTCCAAAACTTCATCAAATAATCCAGCACGACCTAGTAGATCTGCCATGCAAGCATAGTGTTCCAAATCTGGTTCAAGCTGATGCTGTTTGCTCATGGAATCAAATATTTTCCTCCCTTCTTCAATTAAACCTGCATGCCTGCAAGCTGACAACACGTTGATAAAGGAAAAGGAATCAAGCCTGATTTCACTGTCCTGCATGTGTGAGAAAAGTTCAATAGCACAGCTCCCGCGCCCATGAACTGCATATCCCGCAAGCATAACATTCCATGAGACAGTGTTTTTATTCTTCATCTCATGGAATATCTTTTCAGAGTGATCAAGCCATCCACATTTAGCATACATATCGATAAGACAATTACCAACAGGTGTTTTAGACTGAAATCCCATTCGGATAACATATGCATGGAGAGTCATGCCAGCCCTTATGGCTGACAGATGCGCTACTGCAGGAAGGACATTCACGATTGTGACTGTATTAGGTTGGATATTCTCTAATTTCATCTGGCAAAAAGCAGAAAAGGCATCTGTGGCATGTCCACTATGCATGTATCCAGCAATCATCACATTCCAAGACACCTCATCCTTTCTACACCCTGTTCTATGAAACAAGAACTCAGCCCTGGACAAGCTTCCACATTTAGCATACATGTCAATGAGAGCAGTCTTTACATGACATTCAGATTCAAAACCACACTTTATAATTTTCCCATGGATGCAGGATCCTTGGTCCAGGTCATTTAGAAGAGCAAATGCTGGAAGCAAACCCACCATGGTTACTGAGTTTGGATGTAATTCAGATAGCTGTAATTTATGGAACATCTCTAATGCAGGAAATGGTTCACCAATTTGGGCGTACCCATTTATCATAGCATTCCATGTCACTACATCTTTAAATGGCATTCTATTAAATAGAGTCAGTGCCAAAGCAAAGAATCCACATTTAGCATACATGGAGACCAACGCTGTTCCAACTGAAATATCTAAATCAACATTGGCCTTGACAGCACAGCAGTGCATGCTTTTCCCCAATTTCAGGGATGATACTTCAGCACAAGCTGGAAGAGAACTCAAGAGAATGACCTTGTTTGCTTGCAAACCTTCGTTGTGCATACTTCGAAACAGTGACAGTGCTTCTTGAGGATACCCTGATTGAACGAAAGCAGCTATAATTGCTGACCAGGCAACCAAATCCCTCCCTTTAATTCCCTCAAACAACTGCTTAGCTGTGTCCACCTCTCCACATCTAGCATACATAGTCATTATAGGAGTAGCAACTGCAACATCTGAATCTATCCCTTGTTGTCTAGCAAAGTCATGGATCTCTGTACCTCTCCCTAATGATCTCATCTCTGCAGCAGCCGTAAGAGCACTTGTAACAGATACTTTATTCATCCTAACATTCTCTCCTCTCCCACGATCAAACAACTCCAAAACCTCAAGAAAACATCCGCTATGTGCATACCCTGCCATCATCGTTCCCCATGAAACATAATCCTTGTCTGGCATAAACTCAAAAATCTGGCGACCGACATCTATATTCCCACTCTTGGAGTACATATCAATCAAACCATTCGAAATAATTGCATCAAAACCCCTTCTAATCACATATCCATGAATACACCTACAGGCATCAATATCACCCAGTCTCGAAACGGCAGGAACCAAGTTCAAAATGCTAACTAAATTGAGCTCCACTCCACTCAACCGCATGCTCCTAATGAACCCAAATACCTCATTAGGATCCTCGCTCTGTGACAAACCCAAAATCATTGCACTCCAAGCTACAACATCTTTCTCAGGCATTTTATCGAACACTTTTCTAGCTAACTCTAAATCACCCATTTTACAATACATATCAACAAGACTAGTCCCAATAAAAGTATCACGCTCTAATCCTCTAACGATTACATCCTTATGTACCAAAATACCCTCTTTAAAGTATAATGCACCAGTACAAGCTTTCAAAAAAAAGGTGAAAGTATACTTGTCTGGCTCCAAGCCTTTATTCAGCATACAATGGTATATATTTATAGCTTCTTCGTGATTTTTTGTTCTCGAATACGCTCTAATTATTGAATTGTATAGCATGACACTTGGGTTTGGCAAAGAATCGAACAGAAAGCGAGCAAAGTTACATTTCAGAAACAATAGGTAAGATTTGATGAGGTGGGCATTAGTTAAATGGTCATTTTGAAGGCCTGACACTGTCAAACGGGCATGAATTTGAAGTAGAGACTTCAGCGTCTTGCATGAGGAGAGTAGGCTAACGTAGTTGGAGTAATTTCGAATGCTGTTTGGGGGTAAAATAGGAGCTTTATTTCTAGTCGCGAGTTCATGGAAGAATCCACGCGAGGAGGGTAGCGCATGTTTGCTCATTGTTAGTGGTTGAAGATGTCTCATACGGAGAAGTGGTAATAACGAAGGAGATTTTACTCTAATCATCTTAAAACACTTGAATTGTGTTGGTTTTCTTTTTTCTTTTTCTTTTTAATTTTTTTTTTAAAATCAATTTTATTTTCTAATATTAAATTTATTAAAAAGTAAATTTTATAGATGTTTACAATTTACTTATTTTAATTTTATAATTTAAATAATAGATTTGACAAGTTAATTTGATTAACTTGGTTTTTTTTTGGTTTTTTCTAAATTTTTTTAATATTTTTATCAATTTTTTAAAATATTAAGTTAATTAAAAATTAAATTTTATAATTTTTTTCAATTTGTTTCTATAAAAGTATATTCATCTTATTATTTCAGTCATAAATTTAAAAAGTTAGCTTAAGTTGTTTTTATTTTATTTTTAATTGATTTTTTATTAGTAAAAAATTAATATTTTTTATTTATTTTTTATGGGGTTATTACAGTCTTATAACTTGGACTATAAGTTTAATAGGCTGACTTAATTTACTCAAGTTTTTTCTTTTTTGTTATAATTTTTTTTAATTTCATCTTTTAATATTGAGTTGATATATAATTAAGTTTTATGAATTATTTTAAGTTTTTTTTTGTGAGGTTATCTTTGTCTCATGAGTTGGGTTACGAGTTTAATGTGTTAACTTAGATTGACTTGAGTTTTGTTTATTGATTTTTTTTTAATTTTATTTTTTAATACTAAGTTGATTGATAATTAAGTTTCATAAGTTTTTGAAGAAAATTTTGTATTCTATCAGGTCATGGTTTAACAAGTTAACTCGGATTGATTCGACTTATTTTTCTATGTTTTTTTTAATTATTTTTTAATAATTTTATCCTTTAATATTGAGTTTTTTTTAAAATTTAGATTTATAGTTTATTTTAATCTATTTTCTATGAGGTTATTGTAGTCTTATAATTTGATATGTGGATTAATAAGTTAATCTGAGTTTATCTAATATATTATTATCTTTATATTTATAAAAAATTTCATCTTAAATATTTATTTTGAGTCAAATTATATTTTCATTGATTATCTTAGTTGCATTTGAATATGCTAACTTGACTAATCACATTAAATTAATTTTTATATAATTTTTTTACTAGAAAAAAATATTAACTATACCTGAATTTTTTTATATTAAAAATAATAATTTGACCTAGGCAATCATCTTTCTCATTTTATTTTTTCTTTTGAAGGTTTAAACTAGCTAGTTACCAGTTTTTCTTAGTTCCGAGGTGTTGCTAATAAGCAATCATAGAATACCACTCTCCGAGCCCAAACAATTGAGCACCGGGACACTTTATACTATACTCTGTCGATATTATTATGGCATTGTGCTGCAAGGCGGGAGGGAGGGATGATGTTCACCACTTCATCAACTTCATTCGAATTGATTTGCTTAGAGCATGCGTCTGCGATAATTAAGTTGGAGTATAGTAAATGAGCGAAGATTAATAGGTTGAACTTAGTCTTATTTATCTGAACGCATACTCATATTATATATATATATATATATATATATATATAGTGGCAACACTCGCTGACTTTTAATGCGATCTTGTGAGGTCTACTTTACCGTAAAAGACACCTCTTGCAGGGATACGGCTGCTTTGCTATTGTTGTCGCTACCACAGATGAAGATAAATGACTTCGACTTGAAAATCGAATAGAATTATAATAACTGTCACGCAAACTTCATTAATTTTTATTCAAAGCATTTTCCCAACTCCACGGTTAACATCCATCTCAGGTTGATTGCTAGCGATTACTCCTCTCCGATGGTGGTGCCTACCATGACGGTATTGCTGAAAATAAAATATTAAAAAAGCGGCTAAAGTAAGCGGTCCGGCTTGGTTGCGACCTTACGAGAGCAACACTGCAAATAACACTGTAAAGCAAACGCTGCATGGGTAAACTTGACAGGCTAAGCATATATCATCGAACTTTTGATGTTTCCCTCTGATAAAAGCTCTCACCTAGGTGATAGATTTCTGACCATTCAACACTCGGGGATCCCACTCGGAGTCTTTTCACTTCCACACCTCTTAATTCATTACCAAACTTCCATTAAATAGCATGGATCCCAATCATGCCCAACTCCCTGTGGTTAATTCATTGTGGATAATTAAACAACGCATAATTTAATTGAAAGTAGATTTCACCCTATTTGAGTGCAACATATAATAAATGCCTCCACACAAACCATCAAATAACTATTGTATGTAAGTACCACACTGGAGAGGGTACTCGCCCCTTTAATCCACGAACATAACATGAGAAGAAAGTTTAATAAGAAAAATCTAAGTGCAACTATATAAACATTAAACTTGTTGAACTCAATGGTATGGACTCCCTTGCATGGCAGGCAAAGTATTTAATTCGAACGGCTTCTAATAACATCGAGCCCCATCTCTGTAGGATCACTAGCTTGCAACTAGATCTGAATACCATCTAACTCTCTCTTAAACCTATCCTTGGAGCTCGCATAAATCATCTTGCTTCTCACCCTAGATATTTCAGGGGACCTTCATACATATGAAGGCAATAAATGAAACAAACAATCAAACAGAAATCCAAAAAGAAAAATCAAAGAATGGTAACATATGAGGTTGTTAAATTTTACAGGGGGTAATCTATTACCATGCAATGAAAACAATCCTGCTCTTCTGGCAGTTCTCATCTGTTACATAATCAAAGTCATAAACAGCATATCGACACTCATTGGCAGGAAGACTGGCAGTGAAGTCTTCGTAGCTATCAGTTGGTTTACCAAGCTTCTCCACAATCACCTGCTTTAGCTTCTCCTCAATCTTGAAAACAATGAAGCGGTAAGTCCTTTTTGCTTTCAATTCCAAAAACTTCAGCTTGCAGCCATCATGCACAGCCATCCCAGACGCTGCATTTGCCTGCAAATGGAAAGAACAACTAGTTAGTAACTCACTATAGGTGACAAGGTATTCCTTGGCCTTATCTCTTTACAAATGCCGCTGCATTACAGCTGGACTTGCAGTTCATCCATAAAAACAAAGATAATGAAAGCAGCAGTATCGTACTCCTAAAATCATTAAGGATTGGTAATACTTACAAACCTCCTTAATCTACATAAATTCCCACGTTACACCCCATTTTTTTCAGGAAGAGATACTCCAAATCAATAACAATCAGCAGAACACAAAGTTCTCGACGACGACAAAGTCCTAAAGCAAAATACACCTCATCTCAAATTCCAACTTCATTCTGAGCTTTTATCATATCCTTCACATTTCAGTTCACAATTCACGAGAATCTTCAATCTAAATCATCAGTCTACATTTTATCCCACAAAATTCGTAATCTTTGGAGCATACAAATTCGAGAAATTATGATGCCTAAAAGCACTATTTCATTTATCCACCCATAAAGAGGGGGGAAAACTTAAATGCGAAAAAAAAATCAGAAAAAAAATCTATAAACAAACCTAAAATCAGCCATTTCAAAACATACCTCTAAATAGTGAACAAAAAACACAGGAGTGTCAAGTGTCAACTAGTACCGACTTCAATAACCAAACAACATACTCTAATATTAAAATTAGATTATTGCTCACAAAAACTTGCATTGGATTAAATCAACACCATCAAAAAAAGTATAATCGAACACAAATCAACAAGACCAAAACCCAAAAAAGAGAGATCAGTTAACTACAAAAAAAAAAAGGAAAAATATAAAAAATAATATTAAATTTTTATCCATCGATAAAATTCTAAAATTAAATTCGAATATAGAATCAACACCGATTTCACTAACCCACCCAAGAACCTGTCTCTTATACACATCTAGATGTGTATAAGAGACAGTCCTTATGTACCAAAATACCCTCTTTAAAGTATAATGCACCAGTACAAGCTTTCAAAAAAAAGGTGAAAGTATACTTGTCTGGCTCCAAGCCTTTATTCAGCATACAATGGTATATATTTATAGCTTCTTCGTGATTTTTTGTTCTCGAATACGCTCTAATTATTGAATTGTATAGCATGACACTTGGGTTTGGCAAAGAATCGAACAGAAAGCGAGCAAAGTTACATTTCAGAAACAATAGGTAAGATTTGATGAGGTGGGCATTAGTTAAATGGTCATTTTGAAGGCCTGACACTGTCAAACGGGCATGAATTTGAAGTAGAGACTTCAGCGTCTTGCATGAGGAGAGTAGGCTAACGTAGTTGGAGTAATTTCGAATGCTGTTTGGGGGTAAAATAGGAGCTTTATTTCTAGTCGCGAGTTCATGGAAGAATCCACGCGAGGAGGGTAGCGCATGTTTGCTCATTGTTAGTGGTTGAAGATGTCTCATACGGAGAAGTGGTAATAACGAAGGAGATTTTACTCTAATCATCTTAAAACACTTGAATTGTGTTGGTTTTCTTTTTTCTTTTTCTTTTTAATTTTTTTTTNTGGGCGGTGAGACTGGCACGTATCAGTACGACTACGTTTAATAACGTGAACAGTACCCCATGTTGGTGTGGATCTGGAATGGGCTCGGTGACAGCGAGAGGTCAATTTTAAATAAAAGTGCTCTGGGCCTCTCAGTGATTAAACCATTAAAAAAATAGAAATAAATAATTTTTAAGAGTGTAAAAGTTGATTTTTAAGTATAATTGAATGTTTGATATGACAATAAATTGAAGTTATATTTTCAAAGGAAAAATAAAAAATAATTAAATCGTTAGTAATAACCAGAGAGAGATAAATAAAATATTGTATTGGTATGTATTTTGAGATAAAAAAGAAAGATTAATAATAAATATAAATAAAAGAATTGAGAGCATAGAATTTAACTCCACTTTTGAACATTTTGAAGATAATTCCCCCCCCCCCAACTTAAAGAGTACCTCTTGAGGATAAATTTTATCCTCCTTTAAAAAGTACCTCTGCCTTCGTGTGTCACCGTAATTTTAATTTTTACTCTTGTAAAATTGAAGGACTTTTCATCGAAGTAACAAATACGTTGATTTGGTTTTCATTATATTACAATTACAATTAAAAAAAAAACTAAAAGGCATGTGTAAAATGCTATGATTCCATACAAATTATATTGTTTATTTTAGCATAAATGCAATGATATTTTTACCCTCTCAAAAAAAAAAAACTCTATAAGCTTATAATATATCAAGATGCAATCATTTTTTTTTAGGGAATTTATTAGTCATTACAAAATTAATTAGAAAAAAATTGATCTGTACACTATTTTTCATAATGAAATATCTTTATTACCCCTAAAAACAATAAAAGCATATAAATTTAGTTTAGAGGTTTTTTAACTTTCAAGTATTATTTGCATGATGAAAAATAAAAATATATTAATACCTTTAAAAGTCAAGAACATTAAACTTGGAGGTAGAGGTTTATTTTGTCTTCTAATCTCTTAAAATAGTTAAGTGACATGATTGCCATTTAAAAATTTAGAGTAGCTCTAGATGATGTTTTAGTTTTTTTTTATGTTATTTTTTAAGTTCACTTAGGTGACATTTGATAACTAAAAATATATTATATAAAAAAATTGATAACACATATATAGCATGGGTAAGGTCTTCTAATTATAATTGCCATTATTTGCAATAGAGTTGAAAGCGACATGTTATCTTTTTTATATTGGTTGTGCATATATCAATGATAGAGATATTGTTGGGTTCTGATTACTATTTTTTTTTATAATCTAAAATTTATATTAGCTATTTAAAAAATCAATTATATTCTCTAATTTATATTTTTATTAATTTTAGACTTTATTTTTTTATTTATATATTTTTTAATATTTTTAAAGTTTTTTTTCAATATTATCTATGCACATTTTATTTCATTTAATTTTTATATTTAATTTGATCTTTATTATTTTGATTATTTTTTTATATTTTTTTATTTTCTTAATTTATTTTATTTTTTAATTTCATCCCTCTTCATTTTATTTTATTTTGTATTCAAATTTACTCTTTATTTTTTTTATTTCTATTTTTTATCCTTATCGATTTATTATTTATTTAATTTCTAATTATTTTCTTTTATTTTTTATATTAAATTTAGTTTCTCGTTTCGATTGCTATATAATTTTTCTTTTAAATATGATTTTCATGATTTTTTTATCCCTAACTTTCTATAAGTTAATCCAGTTTCGTAACCTAATCATTAATATTGAATATTAGCTTAGTTTAAGTTTGATATATTTTTTAAATTCTTTATTAAAAATTGATTTGTTTTTAATTTTATTATTTGATATTTATTCATGGGTGCTTGAGCATTATTATTTGTTCAACCTTTTTTTTTTGTGAGTTTATATTGATATCATATCTTGAGTTACAAATTTATCAAGTTAACTCAAGTTAATTGGAGGTTTTTCTATGAAATTATTTTTTTTCTTTTAATTTCATCACCTAACCTTAAATTATTGGGTCTTGAGTTTTGTAATTTTTTTCCCATGAGATTATCCCAAATATATATTAATTAGGTTAACTTAATTTTTTTCATATTGTAAGTGGTGAGTTAGTCAAAACAACTCATGTTGAATCACATTTTTTTAGATATTTTTTTTTTAAATTTTATTATTTAATATTAAATTATTAAAGTTTAAATTTTATGTTTTTTTTAAATAAATTTTTTTAAAATTATTTTAATGTTATAACTCGAATGATATAGTAGTTAAATTAATTCAGATTATCGTAATCTAAACATCTTTTTTATATTAAAAAAAAATAGCCAGTGCGCGGCGTAGCGCGCCACTTATCCAGTAAAATCTAAAGGTAATGCATCCCAGCATGTGACTGGTTTCCAAATACTGAGAAACTTGACAAGCCATAACATAAGCATCCCTGCTAGCCTTCAACACATGACTGATTTTTGAAATACCAGTAGCCGCCATCACAGAATGAATACCAGCCAGCCACAAAAGGTACTTCCCAACTAGCAGAATCATTTGCATTCAACTCAACTAATCTTGCACTCCCCGAATATCAAAATTACATATAGCCCCACCTTACAACAATCACTATTAGTGAACAAAAACCCTAATTAAGCCTGGAAGCGACTAGTTTCCCTGATTAAGGAAGCTTTAAAATGGATAGCATTGATTAAAAACAATTACTATTGTGCTGGGGTTAAGCTAAATATATGTTGTCGGGGGCAGTAACTAAAAAGTCGTGGCACTGATGTTCTTCCTCGGATAAGAACTGGGATCGACATGGTCTTGCTGTTGAGTCATTTTCTGCATGAATGATATGGGAACGAAGCAAAGTCCTCTACTTCGCAGATCAACCAGTCTGCCCTCAATTTCCTGTGATAAGCCCTAGTTTTCAACAAGAGTATTAAGATGATTGAGATATTTGAGCACATGCATTAATTAATTTATGCCTAAAAACAGTATGGATACAAATTTTGGTGTATATCTATCAACCTGTGACTGGTGAATAGGTCTTGCACGACTGTATGAACTAGTCAGCATCTGAATCAGATTCTGTTCCAAAACCAAGAAGACGAATAAAATGAATAATTAACTAACAATCCAAGGGTTTCCAATCTCAAATTTGATCTCTTGCAGCCTGATTAATAAATAATAATTAGGTGAGCAGATTATACCTGAATCTTTTCTTGAAGGAGTTTAATGTAAAGAGAAGCCTCTTGAAGAACAGAGGCAGTATCAGTCTGCAATAGAACCGCAACCATAATTGAATTTCTAAAATGATAAGGGAATAAATGATTCCACTTGAGGGATAAAAGATCAACAAAATATAAAACCAAGGCCATCCCACCCACCCTAAAGTATTTACGTATAAATCAACCAACCTTGCCATATGGAGAGACCAACTTTTGAAGAGCTGTAATTTTGTCACTAAGCTTCTGGCTTCTCCTCACAGGCACCTGAAACTGCCAGCCGAGATAGAAAAGCTTAAGAACTTGAGAAATGCTTGGTTAGCAAGAACATCTTGATTTGTACTTTACATGCTCTAGAAATGGATAAAGTTTTTGTCAGTTTCAATTTCTTTTAGTCCTATTTCTGGTCTGTTTCCTCGATCTTTTGGTCCTGCATTGCTCTTATTGTTGATACTTGGCATGCCCTTCTTACCTTTTGCTCCTGGATATTGATTGATTCCATGGCTTGATGATTCCATAGTTCTCCAGGGGAATTAGCCTTCTTTCTCTTGTTAGTCTTCCATGTACTCAAAGCAGTCTTGTTTTCAACGAGATCACTAGGTCCTCTTTGGGGTAACAGGTTAGCAAGCTCATTAATTGTCCTTTTCTTCATTTGCATAGCCTGAAACTCCTGAAGAAGAAGGGTAAAATTAGGAGATTGATGCTCTTCTTTGTTATTCTACAGGCTGTTATTAAATCAAATGTTGAAGTGCAGTGCAGGCAAAGTCCATTAGGATTGCTGCAATAAAAAATCATCCATCATGTGATAAGGACTGCTCTATTATTCGATATCCCATGAATTTTACTGTCCATGAGGACTTGCATGCATCATTTGGCCGACCCTTTCAAGTATTTTTTATTTATCGGGAACAAGCCAGTCTTTTTTAGTGTCCATGATCATAAATTAGTATTTTGCAAAGAGATTTATTAAGAGGCCGGAGATGATCTAGATATTAAAATAATTGAACTTGATTTAGTTTAATGTACAACTCTCATATATGACCGACGACACTCGAAAATCTAAAAAATTTACTTCAAATCTTTCTCACATCACACGCAAAAAGTAAGAGGGATGAATACTCTATTATTTACCATTTGAACCTCTGGAACAGAGACCCTCTTGCTTAGTAGCATTGACTGCTGTGAGATGTTGTTACAGGTAGAGGATATAGATTGATAACCTGCCACTAAAGAAGGGTGAATAAGCCATTAAATTGAGGACATAGGAAACTGAGATGGTTGGCAGAGTGGAAAGGGAACTCCAAATTCAGGGAAAATCGGTAAGTTTTCTCTAAAGCTCATAGTGGGTGGAGAGTCACTGAACCTGGTTGATAGTTAACGAGGGATTGATAAGGAATAGAGAAGCCTCCATCTCTTTGCTGGTGGTCATCATTGAAAACTTTGGAGTCCAGATAAAAGCTAGTAGTGCCATGGACATTCCTGCATAAAGGAAATCAGAAAGCAACATTAACAAGAAGTGGGTCGAATCTATCAAACTTGCACACAAAAGGATGAATCTCTCCTCTTGAAAAAGTGAAAGTTTGAACTTTCAATGTTCATATTCTTCAATCAGCTTCTTGAAAAAGTGAAATTTTTTTTTTGTGAAAAAAAAGAGTTGACTGAAATTGCTCATAACAAAGACATAAAGAAGTCGCAGGCAAGACAAGGGTTATATCAAGTGCTTTTGAGTCTAAATGTGGTTAATTGTACTTGAGCCAAACTCCAAACTAAGATAATTTCTGCTGTAGCACCACATTCAAGGCTAAATTTGAATGGCACGAGTGTATTGGATTCCTTCTCTTGACGTATTTTCGTGCCATCACTTTTCATGGACACAGTACAGAATAGATATTGGTTACAATGACACAACACAATCCAACTTCATGCATGGAAACTCGAAGTCCAGCTCAACGGACAGGCGTTTACATTAACAAGATCCAAAGGAAGTTGGAAACACTCTGTCTTTTGTATCATCAACGTAGTCATCAGCTAAAAACACTACTTCTGATTTGAAAAAATAAAATAAAAAAATACTGCTTAATGTATATGTGGTATCTTTCTACTTTATTGCAGACAGATAAAACAAACAGAAAACACCTTTTAAGATTCTTTGTTGTTAAAATAAAAGATCAAGGAGTACAAGAACACATACATCTTGCCATCCATTGGCATAGATACATCCAAATTTGGCATCTGAACTTCATTGCTCCCTGAAACAATAGGTTAGATACAAACGATATTATGTAATTCGTATCCCAAATCCTTTTTTTTTTTTAAATGTATATTATTAATATCTTAGCGAACTGACGATCAAGAACTTTAGTCCCCAATTAATTAAGTCAAAATCAGTTCAAGCTTGCTCACTTAGCGCCTCTTAATTCAATACAGTTTAAGCAAGAGGAATACTCTAAATTTTAAGAGATTTTAAGAGATTGAGATGATTACCGAAGTTGTAAAGATGTGAAGATACTGTTGGAAGAAGGGCATTCCTCATTTTGAGAATCTACCTGTAACTATATATTTTCTACTACGAGATTTCTTAAGAAACAATGTTTCCTGAACAGAAGACCGAAATCAAAGGCTTGTTCTCTGCTTCACGCGCACTGACCTGGAACGAAAGCCAAGACAAGGGGGAAGAGGTGATTAGATTATGATACAATCAAACTGGCAGCGGCCGCCTATATATGCATATATACATCAATAAAATTGTTGAACTTATGGTGTTGGAGTTCTTCTTAGTTGGAAGATGAGATTTATTTTCAAAAGAAAGAATTACAAGTGGTCCAATAATGACTGAAAGGGTTGGTGAGAATCTCAGCTCTGCACAAATATTAAGCTTCGAAGGGGGAAAAGAATAATTTTGATCAAACAATAGCTAATCGAGGTACATGAGAACATGATGTAACTTGCAGAATAAATGCAAATTATTTAGCCTGGCACTGCAATAGTAGTCCTAATTTATTTTTCTCATGTTAACAGATTTTGATAAAAGGTTTTTCATACTTCCTGAAAAATTATCTCATAACCAAAACCGAGTAGAAAACATTCAAAAGATAGAAATGCCGGGCATGAAAACGTTTAATGCCTGATAATAGCCTCCCTTTCCTCACCTCTGATCCGAAAGACAGAGAAGTGCTTCCCAGCCCTCCTTTCTAACTATATAGGCTCCATGATGGATTCTTTAAATTGCTTTGTAGCCTGCAGTAGAGAACTCAATTAAAAAGACAATTGAGTGAAGGAATTATATTCTTGATGTAAATATGATCATGTGGGGATTGTTTGAGTGTAGCAACGGCTCTTTCCCTCGAAAGAGAAAGTAGTTTCGTGGTCACAGCAAAGCTTAAGACTATTTATTGCATGATGAAAGGAATATGAAACGACCAGGGTGACTCATTGGAGGAAAGAACTAGCTTTATACGTTGGAGGAATGGCTGGCCGTAACAGGCAATTAACTGACTCTTTGATATGTGTCCCTTTCTGAATTTCACATTTTGACTTGTTTTTATGAGGTGACATCAAGTATTTTTCTCTTAAAATTTAATCAAACTTCATTGTATTGTTTTGAAAAACACATGCAGCAAGAACATGCGTGGCACTGGCATCAATCTGGCAAGTTGTGAAGAAAATATTGGATGTTTTGGATTCTGTTTGTTGCGAGTTCTTGTCTTGGCTCGTGGACAAAAATTAAAATATTCTTTTTTTGTTAAGAAAATATAGTAATACTTCGGCGAGGAAAAAACTTGGCGATGTTTAATTGTTTTCAGACTCACTTTTCAAGAAAAATAAAAAATAATTTTTATAAATGAGTGGATTAAGTACTAATCGACTGGTATCATTTGGAAAAATTATGTAGTCAACTTGATCAAATAGCGTTCCCTTGATGTGCCTTCTTTGGTAAATATGAAAGATGAAAGGGGGGAAAAAGAGTGAACATGATTTAATTAAGTGGCTTCGAAACAAGATCAACACACCACTACGAGTCTACAGGTAAACTGTTCCTCGGAAGCTGTTAGGTTATATCATTTACGAACGCACTTGATCATATACATAGCTAGTTCTATGATCAAAAGGAGCTTAGATGGAGCTAAATTTAAGCATATTATTAGCAAATTATATGTATATCCAAATCGAGAGTTTCAACCGATCGAGAACATTAATGCATATATAATTCTTATTTCAGTCCTTGAGTTGTTGCAACCACTTATGATATTTGAGAAATTAGAGTTAAAGGGTGGTCTGCAAGCCTATAAAAATACAGAGAGAGAGAGAGAGAGAGAGAGAGAGAGAGAGAGAGAGAGAGAGAGAGAGAGAGGCTATGCAACAAGAGAAAGAAAAGAATATTTCCATTATTGATGAGCTATGACACATTTCGTTGGTTTAATTTCTCAAAACGAGGAAAAAGGTCAGTGTGACGGCATAAGATTGGCATTGCTTTGCATTGGGACAAGTTTATCTTTTTCTTGAGAAAAAAGAGACAATTTCACATGGACGATCCAATTTAAACCACGAGATTAGCATTAATCTTTCGTTAAATAGCATAGACGGCCAAGGCACTTAAATGATTGTTAACAATGAGTTCTAGATCTTCAGTGAGTTCCGAGTTGCGATTATAATATTTACTCATCGCTTTGTCTTCTCTGCATGGTTCTTGCTGCTTGTCCATGCATTGCCCACGAATGCTGACCTTTTCCCTTCTGCCATGACAATTTTATCATTCGATAAGTTATTAATCGTATAATCAATTCCTGCTATCGTTCTTAATTGAACAAGAAATTAGGGATAAGAAATATTTAAAACTTGAAACCTCTAATTAATTTGGAGGTTTCAGGTTCTAATCTTGAAATTGATCGATTATAAAACAAAAATCAAAGATAGTTTAGGGCAGAACTAACCTTTAGAAACAATAAAACATCCCGTCGAATAATTAATCATGTATAGCTTGATTACATGTTATTTTATTTTTGGTATATCATGATTATAATGTTGGGTATGCGACCAAAGTCCTATATTGGTTAGAAATGGGAAGAATCAAGGGTATATAAGGATGGACAAATATCTCCATTAGTATGAGGCCTTTTGGGTATAGCCCAAGAGCAAATCCACGAGGGCTTAGTCCCAAAATGGACAATATCATACCAATGTGGAGATATGTGGTGTCCATAATCCTTACAAGTAAGTGGTATCAGAGCCTTGCTCCAGAGTTAGCCGTGATGAATGAATTCTCAGAATGCCGAACAAAAGGTGGTGGGCCCTAATTAAAATCACGATGTGATCCATGGATCAGCTCTATTGGATAGGCGGTGTGCTCCGGATGCTTCATGGTCGTGTCCTGATCTCAACACGGTGAAGAGGAGTTGACCTACAAAGAGCAAAAAAAAAACTCTCAAGTCAGGTAGTACTCTCCGGTGCTTTATGGACGTGTCCTAACCCCAACACGATGAAGTAGAGAAAAGTAGAGAATGAAAAATTCTGGTTGGCAGAGAGTGGATGGATAAATGATCGGTTTGAGGAGAGGCTCGGTGGTCCTTTGTTCGAGGGAAGGATTGTTGGGTATGCGACCAAAGTCCCACATTAGTTAGAAATAGGGAGGATCAAGGGTATATAAGGATGGACAAATATCTCCATTAGTATGAGCCCTTTTGGGTATAGCCCAAGAGCAAATCCATGAGGACTTAGTCCCAAAGTGGATAATATCATACCAATGTGGAGATATGTGGTGTCCATGATCCTTACATATAATATGTAAAAATAATACATTTTAAGTATAATTTTAAATGATAGAATTTAATTTATCAGATTCTAAATTTATTTTTTAAAATTTTATAAATTTTAAAATTATTAAAAATTTATATAGTTGTTAATTTTAAAATTTACATGATTAGTTAAGATATATGTAAAT
The DNA here is from genome assembly GCA_015708895.1 of Populus ilicifolia. Lineage (NCBI taxonomy): Eukaryota > Viridiplantae > Streptophyta > Magnoliopsida > Malpighiales > Salicaceae > Populus > Populus ilicifolia. Next base: position 1,311,873 of record SRLM01000058.1, read on the forward strand.
TAGTTTGAATATCCTTATATATATATATATAATCATTAAAAGGGTCGGTTTGGCTTATCTGTTAATTGTTGATTTACAGAAATATGTATATAAGTTGACTGAAGTTTTATCGATAATTATATTTCTCTGTCTCTGCACAAGTATATATGGTGCGATGATCCTGCCATGAACTCAGAGTTCTCCAGCGATTAACACGTGTAATTATGCCTGTGTACTCGTTGTCAATATCACGTTGTTTCTATCAATCTAGAACACAAGCTCGTGTTGCAGTCATCCCAAACTCCCATGCAATACTTGTGCAGTCCCTCAATCTGATGGATATTTTAATCTCGGAGGGTCAGCCTGTCATCTGTTTCCCTAACACCAATCCTCAAAGCAAATTCTGAATTGTGATTGTGATGACATGCGGAATTCATTTGATAATCTGGGATTCTCAAGTTGCCTCTAAATTGATCTCCCCCTCTTCGTGTTTTAATTTTTAATGATTCTTCTTTAACATGTGCATCTACCGACTTGATCAGGAAAAAAATTGCGACAGGTTGGCTTCCATTATTTCGAGCAATGAATGAGGAGATGTCATCCTGTCTCGGTTCTTTTTTAAACTTACGTGGATAATGAACCAATGCGTGAAAGATTACCTGTATGTGTAATTACCGAAATTTCAGTTAATCCAATGGAATGCGGCCGCCGAGCATGCAAAGTATTATGCATGGTTGTGCTCAGGAAGGGAGCATCATGTTTTTGGAGGTATCAATGGAAAGGAATCCAAATTAGCTAGGAGCGGCTATTGTCCTGTCCGAGAAATAATTTAAAATGTGTAAGCAGTCCATATAATATATGATTCAATATGGTTGACGAATTTTGAAAACCAAAAGGGTCATTAGAGCTTGTCTCTTCGTGCTTCGAAATTAGTTGACGTTTTCCTAGTATGTATCTCTCAATGGATGACAAGCCTTCGACAAGATAAGATTAAGATTGTTCTACGCCGATGAAACTATATATGATCCAAATTACAATTTCGAAAGAATACAGATCGAGGGGATTAAGTGCGTGTACATAGATAGGACTTGGCTAATGGGTCTGCAGGCTTGGTTTGTAATGATTAACATCAAGATTATTGTAATGCTGGAGAATCTATTGCTCTACGCTGATTACCGAACTGTTGGTGAAATCGAAACACATATTTAATTACTATATTGTTTTGGTGTTTCTATTTCCTTCTCCTTTATTCATTTTTCAAGTTCGTCAGATTCGACGGCGTCGCTTTACAGAAAGGAGAGCTGCTGCTTCTTCTTCTTCTTCTTTTTTTTTTTTAAATTCAAATGGACTGTTTTGGGAACCATTTAACTAGCATCCTCTATTTGCATTTTAAAAATATTTTTAATAAAATTATTTTTTTAATTTTTTATTCATTTTAAATTAATGCATTTTTAGTATTTTTAAATTATTTTAATATAATAATGTCAAAAATAAAAAAATTATTAAAATATTTTTTTTCATAAAAAAATATTTGGAACAATCACAACCATATTTTTAAATAAACTTAAATTCTTGTAGAATTTTTTGTTTTTAATTGGATTAATTTAAATATAGAAAGGAGTTTTTTGATGGAGAAATTTCAGGATATAATATTAATAATTACTCTATGAGTGAGGGATAGATATAGAAAGCAGAGTAAAATGAGAGATATATAAATAAATAAATTATTTTTAAGCTTGGATGGAATTATTCTTATAACATGTCGATGAATTCAGATGTGACCTTTTCAACTATCAAGTATTTTTCTCTCCTCAAAATACATAAATCCATAAAATAATTTTTAGCGATTACTTTTTCAATATTTTAAAATTTTAATTCAAAAATCAGCTGTTATCAACTTTTAAAATAAAAAAGACAGAGTATACAACACAGACATTTGCTCATGTCATTATTCTATAACGGATTTTTATTAAATGGCCGAGACTCGGAACCCATATGCTTGCCCATAGAAATTCAATTTGATCGCATCAGTTTATTAAATGAGTATTTGAGGTAGTAATAATAGTGTTTTTTTTTAAATATATTAATTTTTTTAAAAAATTAATATTAATAAATCAAAACAATAAAAAAATAAAATTTCTTAAAAAAACCCGGTCAAAACCTGTTTTAAGCACCCTCCAAGCGTATGATGATTGAGTAATGGGCCTCACTAATAAGTCTAGTATAAGATCCACTCACAGCGAATGGCTATATTTAGCTGGACCCAATATTTCTAGATCCACGAATGACAATGCAAAGCCCGGCTCAACCTTAAGTTAACCCTAGTGCGAGGGCATTCTAGTAAATCAAGTTTGTTGCACCCAACCAGATATATAGACCAACATTTCACGTCCGATGTCCCTCAAACCCAAGCTCTTTGCTGTTTCGACTTGGAGGCGGCTTCGCAGATCGCTTTCTGCATCTCTTCAAGGTGCGTCTTATATAATTCTAGGGTTTCCATTGCTCGCTTCTTAGCTGTGATCTTCGCAATATAAGTTCGCTGATTGTTTTTTTATTTCGTTCTATCATCCTAACTGAACAGGAGTATAAACCTTTGCTTCTGTTTGAGTTTTTTTTTTTTAAGATGCTTCACATGATCTCACCAGCTCTGTTTAGTTTGTTAGAGTAGAAAATGAGAAGGCAAATATTGGAGCTTGATTTCGTGATTTCCTCAACCGCTTATTTGTAATCGAAGACTAAAACGAATGAGCATTCGATGGTCTGTTTAAATTTGATTTTTCTTATTTTTTTTCTTGGCTTTTTGTGATCGATTATATCTGCCAAGTTTATATTTCTTTTTTATTTCGTTGGTTTATTTGTTAAAAGTTTGCAAATATGTAGATTTGAGGTTTGGGTCTAGAATTGCACGTCTTGCAAAGCTATAATGCTGCTAGTTAGCTTGTTCTAAATCCTCAGCCTTCTTGTTTTCGGGAATAATAAAAATTGAAGATTGGAAAACAAAGCTTTGTAAACGTGACTCATATTTGATGTGCACTTCAAAAACTCTTGGTAGTCATTGACTCTGCTCTTGTTAAAATTGGTATAGCGGCAGCAACAATGGTGCGAGTTAGTGTTTTGAACGATGCTCTGAAGAGCATGTACAATGCAGAGAAACGTGGGAAGCGCCAAGTTATGATCAGGCCGTCCTCAAAAGTAATCATCAAGTTTCTGATGGTGATGCAGAAGCACGGTACTGAGCTATTTTTTATTCGCATCCTATCTGATTATCGGGTTGTTTTTAATTTGTAAAGAAAGTGCAATTCTTATTGGGTTCTGCTCTGTAGGTTACATTGGTGAGTTCGAGTTTGTTGATGATCACAGGTCTGGTAAAATTGTGGTTGAACTAAATGGAAGGTTGAACAAATGTGGGGTTATCAGTCCTCGTTTTGATGTTGGTGTTAAGGAGATGGAAACCTGGACTGCTAGGTTGCTCCCCTCAAGACAGGTCAGTTCGTGAAGTATATGAATTCACTTCAATTTCAATTCCTAATATCCGTTTCAACTGCAAATATTATGCTATTATAAGTCTGCAAGTGGGATGCTTTAGGATCATGCAATTGAATGCTTTTGTGAATGTTAAATCCCATTGAAATCCTGATTAAGTTTATTCCAATATTCATTTGTGTGGGCATGTGTAATGTGATGACATTTGTCTCTGTGAATTTGCAGTGGATTTATCATTGAATAACTCAACAATCATCATTTTGTTTGTGGTCTTGGCACTGTTTATTGGCTTTTCATTTCTGACTTGTACATTACATCAATGGCTGGTTATTGCAGTTTGGATATATCGTACTCACAACTTCTGCTGGCATTATGGACCATGAGGAGGCTAGAAGGAAGAATGTTGGTGGCAAAGTGCTTGGTTTCTTCTACTAAACTGGGGGTTGATTTTGGTCAGAGAGCGCAATCCATTATGAGAACTTTTTGGATGTATTTGAAAACTTGTTTACAATAGGATTTTGTTTCATGCTTTATTTGTTTTTATGCTTTTTCCAAAGGCTGTTCTTGTTTACATAAATTAAAGTCACCAATGGTTTTTGTAGCTCGCCTCTTATCCGAAAGCAGCTTATGCTCTTCATTTAAAATATTGTAGGTGGACTTGTTGAAAATTTGATCCTTGAATCAGCATGCAGATGTTTTGCTTTAAGGGCTCTGGTTTGTATAATTCAAGAGTCGATTGCACATCCACCTTTTTGCCATAGTGGTAGCGCGCTGTTCAGTCAGGGAAGCCCTTTTACATGCGAACTTGTAGTGCATCAACATTCTTGCCCTTTGTCAGTCGTGTAGGCTTGAACGTATTGCCGGACTACTGTACACACTACTTTCGTCAGAAACAAGTAGCCCTTTGGATTACCATTTCTGAACAGAACCAGGACATGAGAGTTGTAGAGAGGAATGTTGTGGAATATGAGACCTAAGGTCTGCCTGGCGCTATTAATCCACCCGAGGTAACAGAATCACCTCACTGTAAGCAGGGTTGTCCATCTTAATTACGATTAATTAAAGTGACTTGACCGGATAGATGGTATCCCTGAAACCTTTTTATGAGCACCAATCAAAGCGAGTTTTATTCTTTTTGCTTACACTAGGAGACGTCACTTTAATGGGAGCTTAGAATAGATGGATATAACATCGAGGTTTTTTTGGTTCCATTAATCACTGGTGGAAACACTATTCCGCGGAAATCTTTCAGTTCGTTCTAATTGTGTATTCTATATCAGTGAATGAGTAAGGGGTTGATAGTTGATTTTATTAAAAGTATTTATCATTAATTTATCATAAATATTTTTAAATGTTACGTTTAGATATGAATTCATGTTATTAAAAATAAAATTATAAAAATAATAAGATCTAAAATAAATAATATATGATAAGTTAGGTCGGGCTATTATATTTGGTATTAGAACAAATGCTGTTCAATTATACTAAAAAAATCCTGTTCAATTATGCTAAAAAGATTGTCAAACTCCTTAAATAGAATGGATTGTCAAATCTTACATTAATAGATAAGAGATTGAAAGCTAATCTTATTAAGAACATTAATTTCTAACTTGTTATATGCATTTTGAGATGTCAATTTCAAATATAAGTTTGACTCACTAAAAATAAAATTATGAGAACAATAAAGCCCTGATTATTATAATAAATATATAGCTAAAAAAAGCTTTCCCAAGATTATTTTGGAATTTATTTTTTGATAGTAATTACAGTGATAAATCTTATGATCAAATAGTTTATGAAAATTGATGTTAATTTTACGTTGATTAGCAGAGCTTGAGAAGTTCAGGTAAAGATTGAAAGTTCAAGTGTAATATATTTATAGGAAGATTAATGCTGCTAAAGGGATCTCTAACTTTGATCTTTTTAAATATTCATTTTCTAGGAAGAATTCAATTGTTAATGACCCTTCAAAGGGTTTGTATTAATTTTTATATTATGTCTTGATTGAAATTATTCCTTTGGGCTTTAGCCACAATTTATAGATGAAAAAAAAAAAAAACACTTTCCCGCAGAAATCACGTCAAGAATGCCCCGCTGGTATTTCAGTCTATTGGCCGCATTGCACCAATATCCTTTCGAGCTGAGATAGCTATTGGCAAAGCAATCCATGGATGGGTTGTCAAAATTACTGCTCTTTCTTGCATGTATGTTGCCAGTTTTGCAGGAAAAAAACGAAGATTACACAACAAACGGAAAATAATAGAAAGAGGTTCCCATTCACAGGATATTTAACACATAAGCTATTTATTGATTCGGGAACAACAGCATGATACAAACCCTAGACAGAATAATGATGAAATAAAAGAAGGCACGTGGAAACTGAATTCCTTGTTCCTTTTCTAATACACGAAATAAGCTGAAGGTAGAATAAAGGCAAAGATGATACAGAATGTTAAGAATGGCTTAATAATTTGTCAAGCCATAGTGATATGATGCATTGCCAAAGGATAGTAGTTGCCCTGACCGTATAAAAACCATCATGACCTTACTTAAAATGATAATCCTCTTCATTTTGCTTGTCACAGCTTCCATAGCCGCTCTCACTGCAACAACCGGCCTTGAAATCCATGTAAAGGGACTCTGGGAAGGATTCCAGCAGAAAACCGAAATATTGGAGAGATACAGCCATGGAGAGGATTGAAGGGAGATTTATTGGGGTGGTGGTTGTGGGGGTTTTGTAGGTGTGGTCACGGTGCGGGAGAGGATCTTCCAAGCATATACTTTGAAGCACAACTTTTTTGCATTGTCATTGCTTTTCACTTTTTGCTAACTTTAAAATATTTCATGAGAGCCCTAAGGCGTTTGTGGAATCTACCTAAGATATTCTGGGCTGTAGTGTAGTTCTCTCTGGCCACTAGGTATTCCAAGCTTGGCGCCAGGAATTGGATATACACTGCATTAAGCTGGTCTGGTGTAATTCCTGTGCGATTCATCTTGTTAACTTTAACAACTGGACTTCTTTCTTCTTCTTTTATTTAAAAAAAGGACTTCATTTTTCTACAACAGCTTAAGTTTGAACAACAGCGTTTCGCATATCACCTTAATAGTTTATGCTTATGTGCTACGTACAGTCCATTTAAACGAGGGAAATCCTACTTGGTCTTTGAAAAGAAATCAAAACCACCGAACTGGAGATTTGGATCCGTTCAGGTATATATGTGCCATATGGTGCCTCCAGATTTTTACGAAAAAACAGTGGAAGACATACTCGAATGATTAAAAATGCTAGTGGAGATGTTCAAATGCGTCATGTACGCCAATAGCTTCTGCCTCGCCCATGTTTATCGTTCGTTCATTTGATACAAAACCCCTCCGTCTCGAGTCATCTTGAAATGCTTGATTTTCACCGAGATTAAATGAATCTCCGGTGAGTAAATTAACCAGCATTGACCACCAACTTTTAATTTAACGAAAGCAGTTGATGCGGTTAAACTCGTTTTTCAAAATATTGTTCCAGGCTTCCTTTTGTTTTAAAAAATATTAAATTAATTTTTTAGATAATTTTTTTAATTTTAAAAAATAAAAAATAAATATTATTTTAATATAGTTTTAGTTATTTTTTTCGAAAAAAGATTATTACGGTGTTAGCAAACACAAACCAAGCTTTACTTGAAATGGATTCATATGGAGGCCCCGCATGCAAACCTATGAAAAAAAAAGCGAAAAATAATCTAATACAGGATATTAGGTTTATAATTTAAATTGATTACCCATTAAACAAAAATTTGAATTGCTTAATTTTATTGGATGGAGAAAAAAAATCAATAAGTTGAAACGTTGACTATGAAAATCGAGCAATTATGATATTCTTGCAAGATAATATCTAAAATTTTGGAGAGTTTGTTTGAAATATAAAATATCTTATCCATGTAGATTTATATATCTTTTAAAATATAATATTAACCGAAAAATTATAATATATTTTTTACCCGATCATAATTATCACAATTAAAACTAAAATCATAACAAAATTTAAATTCTTAGATGATCTACTAACTTAAAATATTCACTTAAAACGATAAAGAAGAAATTCTCATTGACACGGATTTGCTACGCTATAGGTTTTTTAATCATTAGATTTATATCAAAATAAATGTTAACTTTGTATTCATGTCAGCATCTACGATGTGAATGCTATAATAGTATTATTGAATTTTGATATTATGATAATTATTATTTTTGAAATATATTAAGATAATATTTTTTTTTATTTTTTAAATTTATTTTTGATATCAATACATTAAAATAATAAAAAATAAAAAAATAAATTTTTCTAAAAAATATTTTTGAAATACAAAAAATAAATAACCTCTTAATAAGAATTTATAAAAAATTATCCTCAGAAAATATTACACAGTACAATTGGACGACAAATTTACATAATTTCTTAACCAATATAATAAATTCATTTTCAAAAATTAACTTTCATGGTAAGGATTTCGAGAACTTTTCCAAAAGACAAGATATAAGAACAAATTCATTATAATAATAATAATAAAAAAAGGAAATATGATGTGATCAGATGTTTAACTTTATTAATAAAAAATGAATTTGTATAGCTCAGTAATAGAGCGGGCTTGGCTAAGCAACACTACTTGTTTATATTTTTTTTTTTAAATTAATTTAAAATCTTGATATTAAAATTAAAATTTTTAAAATTATTATTTTAATATATTTTGAGATAAAAATCAACCATTTAGCTCACATAATATCAAAAACTAGCTGAGCATAATTGGCAATCGAATATAATTATAAATCTAATTATCTAATAATGATTAAGCATTCAACGAAGAGGAAGGATCTAAGACAACCAAGTCCATCTTAAAAAAAGTCCACGTTCACTGTCATTGGCAGAATACATCCTTTGAAAAGTAGAAACGTAATATTACGCGGAGAGAGAGAGAGACAGAGACAAAAAGTCCCAGACGCATTGCACACAGTCTTTCTCTTTCTTTTCATTTGCTAACCTAAAAAGAAGGTGATCTATCTTTCCCTGTTTTCGATTTTTGATCTCGTTTTGGTTTCATTTATAAGGGACTATTATTGTTCATTTCTTTCTTTTCTCTTTCTTTTTTGAATTCAAAGAGAAAACAAGCGATGGCTGCACCGCCAGCAAGGGCCCGGGCTGATTATGATTACTTGATTAAGCTTCTCTTGATTGGGGATAGCGGTTAGTTTTTTTTCCTTTCTATCTATTATCCTGGGTTTGTTGGATTGGAACGGCGCTGTTTCTGTTTTGGGGTTTTGATTTGGAATGTGATGCGGTGATTTAAGGGTGTTTTTTTTTTATGGTTTTGTCAAATGGTTTCTTGTTTTTTTTTTGGTTTCGTGGTGGATTTAAGGAATATTGACCTGTATGAGGTCAATGAGGCTAATCATTTGAGAGTTTGCTTAAATGGTGTTTGTTCGTGATCTGATGAGGTGGGGTTCGGGTTTTAACAGGCATTTGCATCAAAAGTGGCATTGTTCATGTTTATAGCTCCACTCAGCATTGCCAGTGACCATTCTGTTGGATTTCGTGGATGATATTGATTATTATTATTATTATTATTATTATTATTATTATTATTATTATTATGCTTCTGTGAGGCATTCCCTTAATTTTGTGTTTGTACGATTAGTGAATTGAATTTGGGTGAGCAGGACCTGCAATGTAAAGTGTTTTAATTGGTCACAGAGCTTGTATTAGTTGATCTTAATAGGATGTGTGCAGCGTTAAGGAAACTTCATGACAGCTTGAAAGTTCCATTATGTATTCGGATGAATGTTATTTTATTTTATTTTTCATTTATGATGCCTGTGCTCTTTTAACAATCAGAGAACCTGTAAGTTTTTTTGTCCGTTCTGTCTCCATCCTTGGCAAATTTTAAGTCATGGCACAGGTTTTCCTTTCATGTTTTGAAGTCTGATCCTACTGTGCTCAAGCAGTTTTATTTATTTATTTACTTAGATCCGTTACATGTTTTAGATTTGGTGATGCTGAGATGGACCACCTATTGAATTATTATTGACTTGGTTTATTTAATTAATTCCCCATCGAAGTGGGGTTTTGAGAGAGCATTTTGGAGATGGTCCTATCCTGTTCCTTTCTTGAATGAAATAGTAGTGAGCAGGACACATACATGCACCATCAAAATTGCAACCCAGGACACTTAATGTAATATTCACTTTGGCCGGTCTCCCACTTCCCATAAAATACAACTACAACCTTTTCCAAATTGAAATGACACTTTTTGTTTAGTTAGATATGCTGACCTCTGCTGTATCCATGTTTGCAATTGCATTTGTAAATGCAGATTCATAAAAGAAAGAAAGAAAGAAAGAAAGAAAGATGGATATTTTGTCTTCACAAGGGGGGTTAGATTGAGAATCATTCTCTACTGGTTGCCAATGTCTGCTAGGAGGTGGTCTGACCTTCGAATTAAAGTTAATGGCTACATTTAGCCCAAATTCAACCTCATCTAACGGCCAATTGTCGGATTGCATTGAACTCTTTGGTGCAATGGAAATCATCAAGAAAAACTGGGTGGATAAGTGTTTTAAAGTTAATAAAAAAGATGAGTTCAGGGAGGAGAAAGTTTGTATGCAGTAATGAATTCTTGATGTTTTGTGGTTTTTCCTGCATTGTTGATGGAGAAGATGTGATCCTGTAAATGAGCCTTCTATGTGTCTCTGATGGATAACTTTTCCCTAAGGAGATGCTGCAGATACCCCAAGCATGCATTTTACTGTTTTGGTGGAATTTTTTACCAAAAAATTGTCTTAGGATTGAGTTTAGCAATTAAAGACAAAGTAGTAACTGTGGCTATCTATGCGATGCAACTGGCTGCTTGGTTCATTTGTCTTCCTAACTTGAGTCTTTTATGTTGATTCCTTGGTGAAATTGGTAGATGCTACTGTTTGGAGATTAAAGAGAACAAAATCAGACTTATTTGAGTTGTCATGATGCAGTAGTTTTAGGCAAATTATGATTCTTTCTTTGCACTGATCTTGAATGACTTGACTTGCTTTTAATGTATCACAGGTTAGTTTGTCAAGTTTCCCCCTTTATCTTATTTTTTTCTTAGAATAGTAAGTGTATGTTTGATTCCCCAAGTATTGAGAGCAGAATGGAAATGGGATTTCTTTCCAATTCCAAGTAGAATTTATATTTTAATTTTATTTCAATTTGAATGTACTTATAAGAGAGTCTTAATAACACAAAAGGGAAGCTATTTAGTTCACTTGAAATGTAATTTCTCATTTTTCTGGTGAAATTGTAACCCTTTTGTTAAACTTCACCCCGCAACATTTATTTGAGAGAATTCCCTCTCAACAAGTGTATGATGAAGTGGTCAATCTTTGTTCCACCTCAAGAGACCCATGTTATTCGCAGTAAAAACAGTACTGAAATGGAAGTGAAAGGGATTCATATTCCATATTCACACCAGAACAAATTAAACATACTAGTCAGGTGTTAGCAATCCCACTTGTTGTATGTCGATCAGTGATTGATTTTTGATTGGATTCTTTTTTAAGGTAAACCAGTTGAAAGATTTTTCAGGATTTTTCAATTCCACCAGGTTGCTCCCTAATATTTTACATTGGTAGCTGCTGGCAGATCTCATTTCCTGCCAGTTTGTATCCAACTTTAGAAGTAACTTGAATCTATGTGATTTCAGGGGGGATTCAATCCCTACATTATGGGCTGATCTACATACTTTGTCCTGTTTTTTTCTTCCTCTTTCATGATTATTTGAAATCCCAGTTCTTGTTAATGTTTTTGTAGGTGTGGGGAAGAGTTGTCTGCTTTTGCGTTTTTCTGATGGTTCCTTCACAACCAGTTTCATTACCACCATCGGGTTTGCTTTCCTGACAGCTCTCCCAATCTTTTATTGTGAAACTATTTTAGCATTTTTGGACTTGTGAATGTGAAGTAGTTTAATAATACTAAGTACTTAGGGCTTGCTCATGTGATTTACAAGGGAAAATTGAGGGTGACTGGATTTCATGTCACTAGCTAGTTTCATTATCTTTGGCTCTTCAGATACTGGTGAAAAATTTGTAATGTAGTGATGCAAATGAAGTTCAGAAATTTGATGTCTCATTTTGGTTGTGCTCATAACCATTCCAGGCAGTTTCCTTGGTAGAGGATCTTGATATGAATGATGCAAATTAGTTGACATATTTTCAACATAATTAATTAAGATCCCAATCATGTTTCATTTACTGGATGCTGGAAGGCTCCATTTTAACTATTTTTTTCGAGCATCAATCTGATCCTTTATCTGTACCTTTCTAAAACAGCATTGATTTTAAGATAAGAACCATTGAGCTTGATGGTAAACGGATTAAACTACAAATATGGGATACAGCAGGCCAGGAACGTTTCCGAACTATCACGACAGGTTTGTGTTTGGCATTTATGAATTCTCTCTGTTTTCAAATTTGCGGTCTTTTCCATAAATGCACATTTTAGCCTTGAGCCTAGAGTTGATTATGTGCTTTATACTCTTCTGCAGCCTATTACCGAGGAGCCATGGGGATTTTGCTCGTGTATGATGTTACTGATGAATCATCTTTCAACAGTTAGTTCTCTGATTGCCTTACCATTGGCCTTCAGATTTTAAGAAATCTTAGTAGTATACCAATCTCGCTACTTTTTTATTGTCAACATGTATTACTTGTATTTTCTGTTTTTTGTGTGGGTAATCAGCATTCCTGTTTGTTGCTTGATATTTGTTCTGTATATGTATTGCTTGTATTTGGGTGTGGGTAACCTGCAACATCTGTTTCTTGTTAGCTTCCTATTTCATCGAGATGAATTTGTGAAAGATCTCCTTACAGATATAGTGGAACTTGTCTTTCATCTTGTGGGTCTTTCTTCCATTGTTTAAAATCCTTGAATCTCTGATAGAGCTAGTGTCTTTTTATGATCAGATATTAGGAACTGGATTCGCAATATTGAACAGCATGCTTCTGATAATGTCAACAAGATACTGGTGGGAAACAAAGCAGACATGGATGAGAGCAAAAGGGTATGCGCTGTATCTTACAGCCTGCAAGAAATGTTTATTTCATTAACGTTGTGGGTTGGGTTGCAAGTTTATTAACTATACAATGAGCCCTTTTTTGCAAGTTTTCACCCTAGAAGTGGAGTCGTCTTGCTCTTTCTTATAATTTAGAGTGCTTCATTGGGTATCCTCATTCAATTCCTCCATGTGTGTGTGTGTGTGTGTGTGTGTGTTCCATTGATGATAATTAGGAAAGATATTCCTCCCTTTTTTCCCCAGGCCGTGCCTACCTCCAAGGGTCAAGCTCTTGCAGATGAGTATGGGATCAAGTTCTTTGAAACTGTGAGTGCAAATATGCTTCTAGAATGGAATCGTCACAACTTCATCTATTTTCTATTTTCTTACATGCAAAGTATCTTTTGCAGAGTGCTAAGACAAATTTGAACGTGGAGGAGGTTTTCTTTTCAATTGCAAGGGATATCAAGCAAAGGATCTCGGAAACTGATTCCAGGGCAGAGGTAACTTTTGCTTTTATTTTGTAAAACTATATTATAATTTCTTCCAGTAGTTCCCTGGTTGGAAAATAGGTTAGCAGTACCAAATCCCAGGGGAATTGTTTTTGTACCTCTCTTCTCAAATATTGATGTATTTCTCCTTTTGCCTGGTGGGACCAGCCTCAAACAATCAAGATTAACCAACCAGATCCATCAGCCAGTGGTAGCCAAGCTGCCCAAAAGTCAGCTTGCTGTGGTTCATGAAAGGGAGAATCAAAATATGGACCGAGAGGGAAGGTTATGCAAGTGGCACCCATTGGGATGTTGGATTAATGCTGATGACAATGTGCTGGGTGCATGTGTTGTGCCCTGTTATTTTTCCAGAATACCAACCTTAGTGTGTTTAAAGCAGTATTTCAATATGTGGAATTTATAACATATCTTTTCCCTTTCTGTCGCGTGGGGCTTGAACTCATTGACTGGCTCAATGTAGATGGATTATCCAAATCTAGCTCCCATTTCCTATAAGATGCCTGGTGCTCGTGTTTGTCAGAATTTGTAATCTTGTTTGTGCGCATCTTTGAATGCAATCAAGCAAACAATCTACTGGTAAGTTCGTTGTTGAATTTATTCATGTGATAGCTTGTACCATGCTGCCGTTACATGTGGCTGGCTGATTGCTGGATATATTGGCCATGCTCATTGAATGTCCGCTTATGGAGGCACCAAACGAGTAGAAGGAGAACAAGAGAATGACGATTGTATTGCTTGACTTGACAGTCACGTCCCTTCTGCTCCTCCGGAAAGGCCCTAAGCTCCAGACACCCTCATTTTCAACGGAGAAAAGAAAATGCATTGATGTGCATCAAAGCCATTAACTAAGCCGAGCGGGTAGCATATGATAAGACCACTGATCAGAATAGTTTTTCTGACTGTGTTTTGAAATTGTTTAAAAAAAAATTTAAATTTAAATTTTTTTAAATTATTTTAATGTATTGATGTTAAAATAAAATTTAAATAAAAAATATTATTTTAAGAAGTTTCTTTTAAAAAAAAAAACATCTGCTATAAAACTTCCTCGTCTTGAGCCTTCTGTCCCTCTGTAGCCTGATTACAGCTCCGACCAAGTGGGCATGGCCGCGTGCAGATCGTGGGTTTCTTCGTGTTGGCCTGTTTCTGTCCATCCCTTCTCGGATGCTCGGTGCACTGTGCCCCCTTTTATTTTATGAGAGCATCTTGCTTGTTGCTATACTTGGGCATGGGCGAATCATGCATGAAATGCGCACGACTTTCGACGATGCAAAAGCGGTCCCCATTATAGGTACAAACCACTCGTCATTAACCAAAGTGCGCACGTAATGTCCGAATAAAAAACGGAAGCCGTTGTCTTGACTTCTTCAGAATAGAAGTTGGAGTTGGTTTGTGGTTCCAGCAAGAAAGGTGGTCCTACAATCTTAAAGACCGAACGGCGCCAGTTTGGTCTCAGGGTTTAACCTCCATACGGATTCAGTGCACGTTCCGACTGTAAGGTGTTAAAGGACCCGCTGGTAAGTTCTCGGTGAACCATGGTGTTCGTGTGTTTTAGATTTCTGTCATTTCTATCCAACATGGGATTAAGAAGACAAGACGAAAACTAGTGCTGATTATGCGGTTTGCAAATTCGATTTTAAGCTTCTTTTTTTTTTTTATCTGTTTGGAATTATAAATACAGTGCTGTTGAAAATATTTTTATTTTAAAATATATTTAAATAATTTTTTTATTTTTAAAAATGATCATATCAAAACAATTTAAAATCATAAAAAAATATTTTAACACAAAAATAAAAATTTAAAGGTGCACCACATTTCCAAATGGAGTTGAATTGATTTTTTTATTATTTCTTGAATTTTTTAAATTATTTTTCTATTTTTAACGTATTTTAATTTACAACGTTAAAAATATTTTTTTTAAAAAAATTATTTAAATATATTTTTAAATAATAAATATTTTAAAAATCAACTTGTAGCCAAACCGTTATACTCAGACCGTTATACCTCAATGCTACAGCAACAAATAAAAAGATGAATGAATGATGTAAACAAATAGCGGTAAACTAGAGAAACGTGCTGAACTGAATTTATGCAAAGCCAAGCCAGGTCAACAACAGGAAAAATCCTAAGAAGCTAGCCGGGCTTTGCCAGCGCTTGTGCCCGGAGGACAAACTATCACATCACCAAAATAAGATAGAGCAGTAAATAAATAAATAAATAATAGAAAAGGGGAAAGATCAAATAAATAACAATGTAAACAATATAAATAAAGAATAACATTCGAGAATATTGGAAAGGAAAGAAAACGCAAGATATAATTCAAATGAGAGCCCACCATAGTTGGATTGAGGACAGCATCATCGCTTCTGTTTTCCACGGCGACTAGGGTTTTCTTAGAGTTCTTTTATCTCTCTGGTACGCACGCATTTTCCTTGTGTCCAACAACATTTCTCCTTTTTTTGTTCTTTCCCTAACAAGCAAATTTAGTCTACTCCAGCAGCTCAGATCGTGCTAAGTCACGTTTCCTTTCTGTATGTTGAAAGTGTTACTTAATTTCTTCTACCTTTTGTTACTTTAATTATATGATATGATTAGTTCATAACCTGTATTTTTTTTTCTTAATCCAAAAGAATTAGAGGATTGAATCCAGTCCTTTTGTTCAGTTGAGATGATATGAGTGATTAAGCATTATCGATTGATATTGTTTTTTATTTGTCTATTTATTTCCTAATTTAATGCCGGATTTAAGAGAGGATTCTATTACTATCATTTATGCATTTTCAGCATCAAGTGCCGTTATTTTTTTAGTCGTTAAAGTGATTATCAAGTACTATAGTTTCTTATTGATTCTTTTTGTTTTTTCTGGCTTTCATTAACAGAGGGGTTCTTTTTAATAAGGAAAACACACATGTTTTTTATGATTGATTCTTGAGCCTGGGAGGTCTATAATCTTTGAAAAAGAATTGGTGGTGTTGGGTTAGTGTGGATTGATAGCCATGGCTTGGTTTAGAGCTGGTGCTAGTGTAGCAAGGCTTGCCATTAGAAGGACTTTATCTCAGGGTGGATCGCATGCAACGAGATCACGGGTTATACCTTCTCAGAGTAGATATTTCCATTCAACAGTGACTAAGTCTAAGGAGCAAACTGCGCCTGTCCCTCACCCTGTCCCTCTCTCTAAGCTAACTGACAACTTCTTAGACGGGACCAGTAGTGTTTATTTAGAGGAGCTTCAGCGAGCATGGGAAGCTGATCCAAATAGCGTGGATGAGTCGTGGGATAATTTCTTTAGGAATTTTGTGGGCCAGGCTGCTACTTCTCCTGGAATTTCAGGCCAAACTATTCAGGAGAGTATGCGGTTGCTGCTGCTTGTCAGGGCTTACCAGGTTAATGGTCACATGAAAGCCAAGTTGGATCCGCTGGGGTTGGAAGAAAGAGAGATCCCAGATGAATTGGATCCTGCTCTACATGGTTTCATGGAAGCTGATCTTGATAGAGAATTCTTTTTGGGAGTGTGGAAGATGGCTGGATTTTTGTCTGAAAACCGTCCAGTGCAGACTCTTAGGTCCATATTGACAAGGCTTGAGCAGGCTTATTGCGGGAGCATTGGGTATGAGTACATGCACATTGCAGATCGTGAAAAATGTAACTGGTTGAGAGACAAGATTGAAACCCCAACACCTATGCAGTACAATCATCAGCGGCATGAAGTTATTCTTGATAGGTTAATATGGAGTACACAATTTGAGAACTTCTTGGCCAGTAAGTGGACGGCAGCTAAGAGGTTTGGACTTGAAGGTGGAGAGACTTTGATTCCTGGAATGAAGGAGATGTTTGATAGGTCAGCAGATCTTGGGGTTGAGAGCATAGTTATTGGGATGCCTCACAGAGGAAGATTGAATGTACTGGGTAATGTGGTTCGGAAGCCACTCCGTCAAATATTTAGTGAGTTTAGTGGTGGCACAAAACCTGTAGATGAAGTTGGGCTGTACACTGGAACTGGTGATGTCAAGTATCACTTGGGAACTTCTTATGATCGACCAACTAGAGGTGGTAAGAGAATCCATTTATCTTTGGTTGCAAATCCTAGTCACCTGGAAGCTGTGGATCCTGTTGTTGTTGGAAAAACTAGAGCCAAGCAATATTACTCCAACGATTCTGACAGGACTAAGAACATGGGGATTTTGATTCATGGTGATGGTAGCTTTGCTGGACAAGGGGTGGTGTATGAAACTCTACATCTTAGTGCACTGCCAAACTATACTACTGGTGGAACCATACATATTGTGGTGAACAACCAAGTTGCTTTCACAACTGATCCGAGGGCAGGAAGATCTTCACAATATTGCACTGATGTTGCCAAGGCCTTGAATGCACCTATATTCCATGTAAATGGAGATGATATGGAGGCAGTTGTTCGTGTGTGTGAGCTTGCAGCTGAGTGGCGCCAGACTTTCCATTCGGATGTTGTGGTTGATTTAGTGTGCTATCGTCGTTTTGGACACAATGAGATTGATGAGCCTTCTTTCACACAACCCAAAATGTATCAGGTTAGCACAATATGTGTGTGTGTGTGTGTTCGTTTCCTTCTCCACCCTTTGGCTCTCAGTTCATTAGAACCAGCAATCCATGCTAGGTTCTGGATGCAACCTTGTATAATTTACAAACTTGTTTATCCTTCATATGATTTTTTTCATTATTGTTGCTATAGTCCTATTTTCTATTAGTGCTACCCCTTCAACTTCTCTCTTGAGACATGTCAAGCAGACTTATGACATTTCTGATTGGGGACCTACCAGGTTATTCGGAATCATCCATCAGCTCTGGAGATCTATAAAAAGAAACTCTTAGAATCAGGACAGGTGACTGAAGAAGATATTCATAGGATACAGGAGAAGGTCCTTTCAATCCTCAATGAAGAGTTCTTGGCAAGCAAAGATTATGTTACTAATAGAAGAGACTGGCTTGCATCTCATTGGTCTGGTTTTAAGTCTCCTGAACAGCTTTCACGTGTCAGAAACACTGGGTATGCTGGCAACTTAGTAGTTCTAAATTTAGTTGCCTGTCTCTTTTTTTTCACATTTCTATATTGAAATCTTTATGCTTGAGTTTTTTGCATTTCCATATTGAAATTTTTATGCTCTTATGCAGAGTGAAACCTGAGATCTTGAAGAACGTAGGCAAAGCAATTACAACCCTTCCAGATAATTTTAAGCCTCACAGAGCTGTAAGGAAGGTTTACGATCAACGTGCACAAATGATTGAAACAGGGGAAGGAATTGATTGGGCTGTTGGGGAGGCTCTTGCTTTTGCCACACTGCTAGTAGAAGGCAACCATGTTCGATTGAGTGGTCAGGATGTTGAAAGAGGTACTTTCAGTCATCGTCATTCAGTGATTCATGATCAGGAAACTGGGAAGAAGTATTGCCCACTGGATCATGTCACCATCAACCAAAATGAAGAGATGTTTACTGTCAGCAACAGGTAATATACCAAGTCTTTTTTTCTCTTCTCGTGTTGAGCTTTCACTGGGTAGAAAATGCCTCATGCTTCCCTTGAATAGATGTAGTTTGGTGCCAAAGACTTGGTTGTGGAAACTTATTAGTCTGCACCATGAGATTATTGAGACCCAGCTTTTGTGGTTGAGTTAGTGCTATATAGTGGAATTCCATTTTACCACTAGCTGTTATGTCTTGTTCACAGCTCTCTCTCAGAGTTCGGTGTTCTTGGATTTGAGTTGGGTTACTCGATGGAAAGTCCAAATTCATTGGTAATCTGGGAAGCTCAATTTGGTGACTTTGCAAATGGAGCTCAAGTGATATTTGATCAGTTCCTGAGCAGTGGTGAATCAAAATGGCTGCGACAAACTGGGCTTGTTGTGCTGCTTCCTCATGGATATGATGGACAGGGCCCTGAACATTCAAGTGCACGGTTGGAACGATTCCTTCAGGTATTTCCAGCAAAGACTTCTGTGCTATTTTCTTTTCCTTGCATTCTACCAGATGGTTTCTTACTCCATGGTAATAAGTGGAAGTAGCTTTGTCCAACGCTAATTATAAGTTTCAAATACCAGATAGCATAACAAATGACAAGAGTTTTGGTACAGACTATTCACAATATCAAAGGAAATTTCATATTTCAAAATAAATTCCCCTAATTATTATTATTATTATTAGGTGTACAATCCCAAACTTGTTTGTCTATTGTCTTGCACTTGTACTTCTAAGCAATATTTTACACATTGATGCTAAGATCCATGTTGAGATGTGTTGAACCTTCAAGTGGGGAAATTGAAGCAGTTTTACTATAAGTTGGCATGTCCCTGCATAAATTTGATTATGAGAGATTTTAACAAATGTATCTCTCTGTTAAATAAATTACTTGATTATTAGATACCCATTATGATTACAGTTTAATGATTGATGTCTGACAACAGAATTTAATGATTATATTATTCTGTCACATGTATATCAGGGACTACATGGCCTAATTGATGACTGCTTAAGCCATGGACCAATCAAAATATTCCATACAATTCATTTCCTTTGTCCAAATTGATATTGTTGGATGCTCAAGGAATATGAAAGTTTTTCTGATCAGTGGACTTCTCACTTCTTTGTATTCTGTCATATGCATCTGTTCTGGTTTATATAAATACAGCCCTTAATGATGTCTTATTTTCAATCTCATTGTAGATGAGTGATGACAATCCTTTTGTTATACCTGAGATGGAACCAACTTTTCGTAAGCAAATCCAAGAATGCAATTGGCAGATTGTAAATGTTACAACCCCTGCTAATTACTTCCATGTTTTGCGGCGTCAGGTGAGGGACTATTATTAGTCACTTTCCACTGTCCTGACAGCTTTCTGCATTTTCTCACATGGTTTTTGCTTCATCTCTTAAGATACACAGAGACTTCCGTAAGCCCCTTGTTGTGATGGCTCCCAAAAACCTTCTTCGTCACAAGGACTGCAAATCAAATCTCTCGGAGTTTGATGATGTGCAAGGCCATCCTGGTTTCGACAAACAGGGGACCAGATTTAAACGTCTCATAAAGGATCAAAATGACCACTCGGACCTCGAGGAGGGTATCAGGCGTCTGGTTCTTTGCTCTGGAAAGGTGTGATATGCACTTCTGGTTGTTGCTTGTTCTGAATTTCACTATTTTATGTAGCCTAGAGGATGATAGTTTTGACATTTGAAATCCTTGCATGCAGGTTTATTATGAGCTTGATGAAGAGCGTAGAAAGGTTGAGGCAAAGGACATTGCAATTTGTAGGGTTGAACAACTATGCCCGTTCCCATATGATCTCATCCAGCGGGAGCTTAAGCGATATCCAAGTAATTCTTCTTAAACCTGCAACCTGAGTATTACAGCAATGATATTCCATGTTATCTATTTTACCTTCATGGTTTTATGGGTTTTCTGGTCTCCTCAAAACACATTATATGAGATTTAGTTACTGCCCAGTAGAGTAAAATGGCGGGTCAATTTCTTGTAAGATTCCAGCAAGTTGGTAATCATAATAGCCGCAAGTTGTTTGGGGAGATTGGATTTGGGTGTGTGATTTCATATTTGGGGCGGTTAAACTTAAATTTCTTGTTTCTCTTTCCTAAGCTACCTTATCTGTTGACATCTTGAGGAGCCATATATTGACGCATTTTTGTCACTATTTCTTGTTAGGTGCGGAGGTTGTTTGGTGCCAGGAAGAACCAATGAACATGGGCGCATACAGTTACATTGCACCACGCCTATCCACTGCCATGAAAGCATTGGGCAGAGGAACTATGGACGACATCAAGTATGCTGGGCGCGGGCCATCTGCTGCAACAGCCACTGGTTTCTACCAGATGCATGTGAAGGAACAGGCTGAACTTCTGCAAAAAGCCATGCAACCTGAGCCAATTCAAATTCCTAATTGAAGCTTTTGCAAGCTTTCGAGTACAAAGTCTAAGAACAATAATTAAAAATTTACACACCAAAGTTATGTCGGCGTTTTGATACCATTTACATCTCGCCTTGTTTAGGCGGCTGCTTCTTTTTTATCCCTTTCACCCAAAAACTTCTATTCAAGGGACCTTGGTTTTTTACACAAGCGAAGTTGCTCTTCGAGATGTACTGTCTTGCATTACAAGAAGGAAATGTTTGTCTTTATTGGAACATGATTTGCAGGGACATGACGTTCTGGATTTATTTTTTTAGAGTTAAGATTTCTATTCTTGTCTTAGAGCTGACGTGTTTTTGTTTTTTTCCCTGGAATCTTATTTTTTGTGATGGTTTCAGGTGCTGAGATTGTTTGGGGTCAGGAAGAGCCAACATTTACATGGCACCCCGTCTTTGCACAGCTATGAAAGCAATGTGCATAGGATCCTGGGAGGATATCAAG
Source organism: Populus ilicifolia (assembly GCA_015708895.1). Taxonomy (NCBI): domain Eukaryota; kingdom Viridiplantae; phylum Streptophyta; class Magnoliopsida; order Malpighiales; family Salicaceae; genus Populus; species Populus ilicifolia. The sequence goes on from SRLM01000058.1 coordinate 1,333,298, forward strand.
TACGGTGGCAAGGACCATCTGCTCCCCACAGCCACTGGCTTTTTTCAGGTTCTCTAAGATGAGTAGGCTCTCAGATCGTCCGGTTAGCCATGCAGCCTGCACCAATCAAGTTCCCCTGCTGAACCACCCGTTCAAAACCCCACTCGGATAATAATTATATGACCCATTGAGAAGCATAACAATATTACACACACGACCCCCAATTTATTTGATGTTTATGGCAATACATCATCCCTCCAAATTGTCATTATTAGTTGTAGAACCACGATATACAATCTTAATATTGATGCCACCTCAGCATATGACATTAAAGCATTAAGCATTTAATTAGCAGGCTTCCGAGATAATAATAATGTAATTATTTAATCTCTGCTCAGTGAATAGACCAATCATGAGACAAATCAAGCTGTAATCATAATTGATAACCTTTAAAAAATTTAATTGAACGGATACAGGAAAAAAAAATTCATTTAATCCACAAGGCAGTTTCTTACTGTCTGCAAAAGTCACGTGAGACGACACCAACCCATTCAGATTGCCCGAAGTATGCATGTCATGCATTGATATGGAAATCTGTCTGGTTAATTACTGCTTGAAAAATAAATCACATACATGACACTCCTTACATCTTTATCCCGCCACGTGTATGATTTTGTGATTCATTTTGGATACGCCAAACAAACAATTAATGCTTTTGACTTTTGTCTGTCACCCAGCTGTGTCTTCTTCATAGGAAAATGATCCATGTCTGTTCTGATTGCACCTGCTAATTAAAATCTTGAGTTTTTTGTAAATGCATGGTTAGAATACGACCGCGTATTGTTGTTAGATGGATACACACACACACTCACATACTCCCTGTCTGTTCTGATTGCACCTGCTAATTAAAATCTTGAGTTTGATGCATGATTAGAATACGACGCGTATTGTTGTTAGATGGATACACACACAAGCAAGCAACATATACAAGTGGATATCATCTTTTTTCAATACAACAAGAGAACTTGAGCTCATCAATGTTGGCTTACGAAGAACCCTTATGAAAATCATCAAGAGTCAAATCGTGAGAGCAACGTACTCCAGATATTGATTTGCATTAGTTAATAATAATGGTGAGATACAGATCAGCATCATTAATTAACCATGGGCTCCCAGATAGTGATCAAACTCGGCTCAAATAAAAACCATGTGCTTTCCTCTTTTAGGAACAAAGTTTATGGTCTGCCTGAATGCATCTAGCGCTTTGCAGTTTTACTATATAGTGGGCATTATTGAATGAATTAAAAGTTAGTAAGTAACGGATAAAAGTAATTTAGCACTCAAGAATAAAAAACCAGATTAAAAATATTATACTTAATGGTGCGTGATCGAGTTTACACTAACTATATAGTACAAGAACCAAGAGCTTTCCTTGCTTTTTGGTCTCTAGTATAACCATGGGCAACAAGACATTGAATTCAGTAACTAACTAGGTAAATAGTAAATACAGCTATATACATACGAGATAGCGATAGCCGTGTCCATCATGGAATCATCGCTAAGCTTGATATTGATAGTGCTTTCAAAAGGTAGTCTCTGTAAGGTGACTTGGTAACAATATTCCTACTCACACATGCATGCAAGTTGAATCTACAGGTTCTTTGATTTTCTAGATCCCGGCCCTGAAGAAGATCTGGATCGAGGATGTTCCTCGTCCTGTTTGCATGAGGGCCTCCCCTTTTTCGTATCAACGATCGATGTTGCAAAACTCTCAATATTTCTCTTGAAGAATTACAATAATAATTAAAAAAAAAAAAACAAGAAGGCGGTGTTGGTTCCTATATATTAATGCCCTAGAGGTAAAGAGCGCATGCAAATCACTCCGTGGCAACTCGAAATTGCTTGAGTATGAGATGGATTGCAATTGTTGATGAAAATAAGTAAAATATGGCCTCCATTATAGAAAAAAGATATATAATGCGAAGTTGAAACAAAATGCCTTTGTACTTCACCTGCTTTAATTTAGAGCCACTACTAATCTCAACCCCACAAACCACAATGTTTCTCGTAACTTGACCTAAACTCTTATTGGCAAATCTGTTTAATAAATCAAGAAAAAAAGGGCCAAAATCTAGATTAAACTGTTCAATATTCCGTCACTTCCCACCAAATTAATTATCAAGAATTCTTACTGAGATATTATTAAGGAATTGGTTTGTAACAGTGGACGGATATATTGCTATCCAATTAGCGAGAATGCGAAACCACCATAGCAACATCAACAGTTCGCATATCATAAGAAAAGAAGAACAGGGTTACGTCATTGCTGTTATCTGATTCACAAGAGGACTGAATCTTCTAATTAATTTCTAAAAATCTCTACCCTAAATTGGATTTAAATTGAGACCACTTGATATGACAATAAATTAATTAATTGAATTAATTTATAGTTATATCTTGATAAGTATTGCTAAAAATTAAAAAAAAAAGAGGAAAAAAAAACTCATTCAATAATTCATTACAAGTATTGAGCCATTGTCTTAAAGTGGGAGCTAGAAGATCCCACTAATTCAACAGTTCATGTATAATCTTGGATTTTTCTAGTCATATTTTTTTAATATCTCGCATTAATTTATTTTGATTGATAGAATCAGTGTAAGTAATTAATTTACTACACGTCGCGTAATCTACACATATAAATTGAGATTCTCTAATGCTCTTTTGTCATGATTCTTTGCATTCTTTATATCTAAATTATTAAATAAATATAATTCGAATTATTTTAAAAATGATAAACAACTGACATGAGTCATTCTTGCCTTAATAAGTAATTGAATTATTTTAAAAGGTTTTAAATAGATAGAAGAGATGAGAGTAAAAAAAAAAACAAGATTTCAAAAATATATTATAATTCTATTACAATATTACCGATATCATCAAAAATATTTTAACAAAATAAATTCAATAATACCAAAATAAAAATTATTAATAATAATCCAAATGAGTTATTCTTGCCTTAAAAAACAAGTAGGTCCCTTTGAATTTTATTTTTTTTTAACCCAAAATGTAAACTCTACCGGTGTAAACTAGTTATTACTCGCAGTACCCCAAAAAACATTGCTTAATTAATTGTGTATCAAATAATGATTAGTGACGACAATATTGTTATAGCTTATTAATATATAAAACATTTTCTTATAATGAGACTAATCCAATTGTGCTATAATTATCCATATTTGTTGGTCTAGATCATGATCCAGAGACTATTAGCAGTGTCCAATGAATTGAAGAACCTAAAGTCTAATTCTCTTAAAAAAAAATTAAAAAACAGATTACAAGTGAGGAGGATTGTTTAAACAACTAATTTTAAATATAATAAATAAATAAATAATAAAATATATATAAAATAAGATCGAGAATTAATGAAATTCACATTCCAAGACTTAAACTTCGTGAATATAATTCAAACTTAATTATTTAATTATTCAATATAATCATGATAAAGTAAGACATAAGCTAAACATATGATAGTAAAATCATCGAAAGCGCTTTTTTATTTTTTTAATCTTCGAGCTATCAATACATATGTTTTCTTATTTACTGCTTACAAGCTAGCTGAGCTATTGCTCTCGAAATGTCGCGAATAATTTGTTTGTGGCGACAAAACGTTGTACAGAAGAATGAAATGATGACAAAAAATCAGCAACAGGTCAAATCCCATCCCATAACCTTGAATCCTAAAGTAAAAAAAAATGCTTTGTTGCCGAAGTTACATTTAGGTAAACCCCACCACTTTCTAGAGAATATTTTTCTTGTTGCACTAACCCTACTTTCCATCCTATCCTTAAGTCAGCAAAATCGATATACGGTGTTTGGTTTTTTCTTTTCTTTCTTCTTCTCTCTCTGTTTCTTTTTTTTTTTTTGAAAAAATAATGATTGCTGGTTTTCTTGTTCTAATGGAAGCCAAATGTGATCTTTCATAATAAGGTTTGTTAGTGGAGTCCCTAGACTTAACAAATTAAGACGTAAGCATATTGTATTGATCAATTAGGAACATTATATAAGCAAGTTATTCCATCCTCACTCAACTCATAAGCTTCATCCATTTAACTCATAAGCTCTTTACATTGCGAGGAGAAAGACTGATAGATATTGAGCTAGAAGAATAATTAACATGGTGACAGTGTCGTCCTTTTATGACAGAGCAAAGCCATTTTTGGCTGTGATACTCTTGCAGTTTGGCTATGCAGGCATGTTCACAATTACTAAGCATGCACTGGATGAAGGGATGAGCCAACATGTTTTGGTAGTCTACCGGCATGCTGTTGCCACCATTGTCATTACTCCATTTGCCTTAGTTTTTGACAGGCAAGGGTTTTTATGCATGCATTTATTAATACTGTTGGTCAAATATATACTATAAGAACTAACTCTATATATTCACTGATATTTTATGACAGGAAAGTAAGACCAAAGATGACCCTTTCCATCTTTTTTAAGATCATGTTACTGGGCTTGTTGGAGTGAGTATCCTGACTATCATAAAATTGAGAATCTCGTTTTGATCACCTTAATTTTACAAGATTCTTCCAGCATTGATTTTTTTTTCCCACCTTCGTTTAACTGTAATAGTATTGTGCAGGCCAACGATTGACCAGAACTTGTACTATACTGGCATGAAATATACCACAGCAACTTTTACTTCTGCTATGTGCAATGTTCTTCCGGCTTTTGCATTTTTGATGGCTTGGGTCTTGAGGTAATGCACCAGCCACAACCTGCATATTAATTTGTAGCTTAGTAGGCGTAACACTTGCACGAATTACGCTTGTGTATGCATGCGGGCCATATATCCCAGCTGTTTTATATCTAGCTATAAACAAAGTAAATTAATTCTGCTATGATTTCGTAGGATTGAGCAGGTTAATATCAGGAAAAAGCATAGCCAGGCAAAGATATTTGGGACCATAGTCACAGTGGGAGGGGCTATGCTTATGACCCTAGTTAAAGGAACTCAGCTGGATTTGCCGTGGACTAGAGGGTATGATCAACAAGCATCTACTAGTGCACTAACCAAGCAGGATCCTATTAAGGGTGCTCTTATGATTGCCACTGGTTGCGTCTGTTGGGCTAGCTTCATAATTCTCCAGGTAATTAACCTATAACATTAAAATCGACAATTTTAGGAACGTACGTGATAATAATTTTGTCTTCGAGCAAGTCTTTCAGTCTTAATCTATACGATCAATGTGAGGTCATTCGAATTGAGAAGATTTATGTGTGTGTGTTTTTCACAGTCAATAACATTAAAATCGTACCCAGTTGAGCTCTCCCTTACAGCTTGGATATGTTTCATGGGAACTATTGAAGGTTCCGTGGTAGCAGTTGTCATGGAAAGAGGAAATCCCTCAGCTTGGTCTGTAGGCTTGAATTACAAACTATTAGCTGCTGTTTACAGTGTAAGTAATATTTAAATCTATCTACATCTTTTCTCTTTCATTTTATGTCTCCAAATTGAAGAGGAAACTAACAGTTTGTAATTTATATCAATTTCATTGGCAGTTGACTTGGGAAAGGATACTGATTTCATTTCCTTACTTTGTCTATTATTTGAATACAGGGCGTTATCTGTTCCGGGATCGGTTACTATGTGCAAGGATTGATCATGAAGCGTAAAGGACCTGTTTTTGTGACTGCCTTTAGTCCCTTGAGCATGGTTATCGTTACCATTTTGGGCTCCTTTTTCTTGAAAGAGATATTATACGTGGGAAGGTAAAGAGTCTAAAGACTTGTTGCTAACATATAGTGGGGTGTTACAGGCCCCGCAAAATATAGTGTTGATTTAGTGTTTAACTTATGGATAACCTAAAATACTCAGGAATTTCCATAATCAGATATGGGATCATACATTGTCAACCTTTTCGGGAGTGTTTGGCTAATGAAATCCTCTTAAAGAAAAAGGGAACTAGTAAAAAATGTTATTCCAAGAATTTTTTTTTTTTTTTTGCCGTGGACTAATTGAACAAGCCACTGTTGCTTTGTAGGGTTATTGGAGCAGTTGTCATTGTTACCGGCCTATATCTAGTGTTGTGGGGTAAAAGCAAGGATCAACCTCCATCCGACTCAAGCGATGACAAAGCTGAAGCAATTGTTACACAAACTGCTACCGAAATGCAGGAGAGGACGAAGACTGTGGATCAAGAATTTGTTGCTATTGATATTACCAAAGTAGGACGCACCGATGAATCTGATTGAAGGAATGCAAGTCTGAAATGATACTATTTACTGCTTATAATTTCATCTTCGTTGTACTTATCTACCGAGTTCAATCAATGCAATGTCTTGTGTTTGGTTTTCGTTAGATCGACATCAGAACCAAATAGTTTTAGCCAGATTGATGTTTCGACGAAGACTTAATGGGGTATCTAGGAATTAAGATAATTTAAGCACTTGTGTATCATTTCTCCTTGGCGCCACTCTTTAGTGCTCACTTAGTGGAGGCAATCGCCAATTGCCCCACGCTTCTCCTTAACTATAACGTTTACTGTGCTGAATTAAGAAATTCAAGCAGTGAAACAATTGGATCATCACATTCCTTATGTGCGTGTGAGGGAGTTTTTTTTATAGTTTTGTTCTTTGTTTAGTGTAAGAAGGGCCCCTTTTTTCTCTCCTTTTTTACTAGAGATTGTTTGCAAGTTAACTAGAAAATTAAATCCCGTTGCAGACTATAAAACGCAGCCCTTCTAAAATAATAGACGAAGCAATTATTATTCTATAAAAAAATGGAGTAAGGTTCAGTCAAATTAAGTATACAGATGGGTTTAATTTAGCCTAGGCTTGAAATAAACTAATGGAAGGACAATCCTTTATTATGGAATGAAAGAAACTGCATCTCACAGTTTTGAAATTCCCAAAAACAAATTCGTCTTCTCCTTCTTTGTTTACGGTCAAGAGATTCAAGACCCCGCTAAATACTCGAGTGCCCACCAAGAATATACGCATCCAGCTTAGTCAAGATTTACTGATCGACGTGCTTGCTGCTAGTAAATGATGCCTACAGTTCGAGGATACAAAAACGAGCAAAGGATCAAGCTCCAAGGTTCGATATTAGTTCCGAGCCATAACTCAACGATGCAACAATAATGCAAGATTTGGCGCTTTATATATGAGAAGAGCAAGAGCAGTTAATTAGTTGATAATATCTGTGTGAGTGTGTAAAATATTGCTTTTAAGAGATAATATGGGTATATGTGTGCAAGTTTGCCATAATATATAGGTGAAGTACTGTACATACAGGAGAGCCCTAAGAGAATCACTATATTATATTGCAGACTTCAGTTTGCTCGATCGTTGAAATGAAACGGAACATGAAATGGAAAATAAATTAATTAAATTATAAATAAAATATAAAAATATTGGGATTAAATAATAATTCCTGGAACTACGAGGACTCGTTAATTATTTTTGCTAAACTATCTTTCTTAATCTTTAGAAATCTATCACGAATTACGGGGTTTTTTTTTTCCACACATGTTATGATCGATTTCACTGATATATTTTTATTATTTAATATTTTTCCAAATAAAAAAATCATTTTTAAATTTGTGGTAATTTGTGTCATCAAAATCTTGAACCTTTGTTCTTTCTCATATCCTCATCGTTATAATTACGTCCAATTTAGATAAATACAGTCCAATCTTCTTCTTCTTTTCACGAAGTCAATCTACCCCAATTTAGCTAGTGTCATTTTTATTAAAATTCATCTGTTCCAAAATAAATAAATAAAAAATTAAAGTTGTATTTTGGCTATAAATATGTTTGGTTTTGCATTCAAAATATTTTTATATTTTATTTTATTTTAAATTAATATGTTATAATTTAAATTATTTTATTACATTTCAAAATAAAAAATACTTCAAAAAACAATTCCTTCCCCCATTTAAAAAACATCACCTAGAAGTAGAGGATCCTCTGCATGGAACATAAGTGGAAGCTGGGAACTCTTTTATGAGCCCATAATGTCCGTTTACGGAAGGGTGTTGGGCTATGCAGTCCATGGGTCACAGAAATCCAAACCAATAGAAACAGCGTTAGTGGACCCATGGGCAATGGTTGACCCTTAAGCACCTTAAGAAAAGATTGCATTCGGTGGAGTCCAGTTTACTTAACAAGTAGGCTGTAATTAGCCCAGGCCTAAAGTTAATAAGCTTTGCATCCTACGGTCCAGCATTCTCCCCCGCCTTTCTCTGGTCAAGATTCAACTCGAGAGCTAAATACGTGTGTACATGTTAATGTTGTTCTCATCATCGTCATGGTGTTGCCTTGTAGTATAATAATTATTTAGTACATGCGATCTTGTGCAGGCCACCACTTAAATCCGAGAAAGGTGTGCAATCCACCATATAAATCTGTTTATATTTGTCAAAAGAATTATTATAATTTAAAATTTAAAGTTATTAAGTAGAATTGTTTAATATAATTTATATTATTTTTTAATATATTTTCTCAAATAAAAAAATTTTAAATTTAAAACTTGTATTCACTTTTACTATTTTATAATGTTAATTAAAGAGAAAATTAAAATATTAAAATTAAAATTTATTTAATCATTAAAATTTTAATATTATATTAAAAAATTATTTTGATTTAAAAAATTAAATTATTAAATAAAAAATCAGTCTTCACACTATTTTTTCAATTGTCCTACTAGTCACCTTCCTCATCTTCCAGAGATCACCATGAGCCACATCGGCGGCGCTACCAAAAGCAAGCCAAAACTCCCCCCTCAAGAACAGAAGAAAAGGATAGAGGGAATAGGGAGAAAACTGAAGAGAAAGAGAAGAGAGAGACAAACAAGAAATTAAAAGAACACAACCCGTAACCCTCACCTTCAACAACCTTCACCATGGACCACCACTCCAAACCAGCACCATAAGCAACCTTTTCTCCACCGTGGCCAGCCCTGCATCAATCATAGCTCAGTAACCAACCTCCATCTTTAGCCCTTTTTTTCCCCCATGACAAGAGCACCGTTGAACCAGGACAGTAGCTCATCCTTCTCCCTCTCAGTTTTCTGTTGGTGGACGTTGATTGGATTTTTCAATAAATCTTAACTTTATCATTGTACAAATTTCTTTTCCCCTTTCATACTACTGTCTTTTTGGACCTGAAAATATTTTTTGTATGCATGAAAGTCTAGCACCATCATAATATATACATGTATTGAAGGAAATTTGTTCCTGTCTAGTTAAGAGGAAATTATTTGGAACCAAGTATTTTTGGAAACCAAGATTATTTAGCTGGAGAATGACACCACGTAACTTTACAAAAAAATTTCTTAGTGTTTTCCTTTCCTTTCCTTTCCTTTCTTGAGCATGATGTATATTTTCTACATCTTAACCATCGCCACACGCGAGGATTTAGCAACATGCAGAAACTTATTTCTGAAGGCAGCAATAAGCCTCAAAAACAGAAGACGAAGAAGAAGCCGCAGCGCCCCCTTCTTGTTTATACTAATCTTTGGAGAAATAGTTAATCTTCACATCAACTCGAACTAAGGAAAGATTTCCACCATATAAAATACTTCCATATTTAGATTTAGCTGCCGTTTGATATATATCAAGGAATCTAACAAATCTTCTCTCCTATATTAGGGTAGTTTAGTCAGAAAATGTTTTGAAAAAATGTTGAGGTTCGTATTAAAAGAGAAATTGCATGTGGGCAGGAATGCATAATGTCTACCCTTTATCAACCTCCACATCAATCAGGTAGCAGTGAGCTAAACCATTTAGGTGGTGGTCAAGTGGTAAGAACTTGGGATCAAAAAGTTTGTTTTCTTTGTGATTTCAAGTTCGAGTCTTTGGTTGCTCATATGATGGCCACTGGAGGCCTACATAGTCGTTAACTTCAGGGCCCGTAGGATTAATCGTGGTGATCGTGGTGCGCGTAAGCTAGCCCGAACACCCACGTTAATCTAAAAAAAACAAAAAAAAAATAGCAGTGAGCTAACACAAGCAATGAATCATTGGTAGAGTTATTTCTAGCCGTCGATGTACGTATTTAATTTGTTTCATAGGGTAATAGCAAATATGAATATACAAGAATATTACATGTGCGTGAAAAAAAAATTTAAAGGAAAAGCACTATTCCTTGAAAAAGAAATATAATCACACGCCCACAAATGTAAACTAAAAAAAAAAGAAAAAATGCGTGTTAATGATTACGCACAACCAAGCAGCTTTCTATTATAAGTGATGTGCTAGTAGTTCTATTATAAGTGACTATAAGTTGGTCGAGGATGCAACAATGTTTAGCTAATTTTGAGACTTGTTATTAAAAGATGATATATTCCATCGGGAAGATCGATACTGATACTGACTTATGGCGGGGGATGTCAGTTAATGGTGGATGAAAAATAATCTAATCATCTTGCAAGATGCTTCCAACTGATATCTATATCCATCATTTATGCATATATATACATTGATCACTAGAGAATTCTAGTCAGCACGATACATTTTGAGGAAATCGCTTCTGGCTTTGATGTTTTGTGTACTGGGTTTTGCCCTAATAAGAAATGTTGCTCCTTCACGTAACGTAATCTATAGATGAACACATGCTCATCTTAGTTCTCATCCTTGCTAAAGAGCGAAAGACAAGAGGGTTCTATAAAGAGCTCTTGGCACAAGCAGTTTCTCTTGCATTTGGGTGTAGTGTTGTTGTCTTAAACACCATTGATCAGAGCTAAGTACTCTAGCTATGTCCGTGGAGTCCTTTATTAGCCTTTACAATCAAGCAAGGGCATATGTGCTTGTGATTTTCGTGCAATTTGGCTACTCAGTAATGTCTATACTTGCCAAGCTCGCTTTGAATCTTGGGATGAAGCCACACGTACTAGTAGCCTACAGAATGGCTGTTGCCTCTATTCTCCTTACTCCATTTGCTTTCGTCTTAGAAAGGTCTCTTCGATGTTTTTCGCCATATGTATTTTCATGTTAATAGTTTGCAGAAACTAATAATCATCTTGGTTTAATAATGCTGAACAGAAATTCAAGGCCAAAGATGACTTTTTGGATTTTCGCCAAGATAACATTACTGAGCTTTTTTGAGTAACAACGACAAGCAATTGCTTTATTCATCGTCTCTAAACATAGTTTATAAAAAGTTTATGCAATTGCTGATGTCATTCCGTATTTGTAACCTTTACCAGGCCAGTGCTAGACCAGAACTTGTTCTACGCTGGGATGAAAATTACAACACCAGCTTTCGTGCTTGCAATGTGCAATATTCTTCCGGCAATGACATTTGTTATGGCTTGCATCTTCAAGTACCCCTCAATAAGCTTGTGTTTGTTAGCTAGTACTCTGATGTAGTTATTGATTTTAGGTTACAAAGGCAAGGCTGATTTTGCAGGCTTGAGAAGGTGGATATGAGGAGGCTGCACTTCCAGGCAAAGGTGGCTGGAACACTGGTAACAATTGGAGGAGCGATGCTGCTTCCATTAGCTCATGGACCATTACTAAATTTTCCGTGGACCAAGAAGAATTTCTGTCGCGGTCAATCTGCACATAGCGCACACATCCAAGATCTCATTAAGGGTGCTGTTATGGTTGTATTTGGGTGTTTAAGCTGGTCAAGTTTCATTATTCTGCAAGTAAGAATTCATCCGAATCATGATAGCTGTAATTATGCCGTCATCTTACACAAATAGAGGACCTATGATTAATCAATTAAAGTAGTGCCACCTTTCGGTGCTTTTAATGTTACTTCCCTACAGGCAATGATTCTAAAATCATACCCAGCTAAGCTTTCCCTTGCTGCTTTAATGTGCATCATGGGCACCGTGGAAAGCACCATACTAACCTTTGCAGTGGAACGAGCCAACACTGCGGTCTGGTCTGTATACTTCGATGTCAGACTTTTAGCTGCTGTTTATGGTGTAAGAACTCCAAGTTTGAGCAAAATTATTCAGAATTTGCTGTGTAATACATGTGCGTTATATTATTCACTCCAGGGATTAAACAATACCTCACTTCAATGGCAGGGAATACTCTCAGGACTAGCTTACTACATTTTTGGATTGTTAGTAAAGGAACGGGGTCCGGTGTTTATGAGTGCTTCAAATCCTCTAAGCCTGGTTATGGTTGCAATTTTGGGTTCCTTTATCTTTGAGGAGAAATTCTATCTAGGCAGGTACGCATCATGTCTCTTCTCTGTCAACCTCCAAATGAATCAAGCAAGGTGAGCTAACACAGCAGTCAATCATTGGTGTAGGGCTATTGGCGCCATCGTGATCGTTCTAGGCCTGTATCTTGTTCTATGGGGTAAGAGCAAGGATCAAACTACAACATCACACGGTGGCAGTGGAACAACATATGATCAAAGAGCTAGCGCGGTAGGAAATTTACAGGCTTCTAATCATGACTTGGTTGCCAGTAATGTTAATGCAGCATGACCCATGGATGAACCTGTTTAAAGAACCTAGCTCAAGGTGTCTTCAGTTTTCCATAGGACAAGCTCCATTGAGCCTAATACCCTCGCATGATTATTAAGATTTTTGCTACAACAAATGTTAAAATCAGTACAAAACAGAGATGGACCAATCTGTTTTTTAAATAAGCAAAATTGTGGGTGCGTGTGTTGTCTCAGTAAACAAGCATATGGAACAAACTCGTAGATTGATCTAGAGCAGTCTGAACAATCATCTTGTGCTTTACACGAGCGAAAATAAAACCACAAGCACTCGCATGACGAACGCAAAAAACCAGGGGACACTGCTTCCATCATGAGTTCACCCAAAGACCTTTGCTCTTTGCCTATGTAATGCTATTCCTCGACCATGGATTGTTATTCTCTATCACTTCAGTGAAAACGAACAACAAAACTGGACCTAAAATTGACAGATATCCACTTTTTACTGGAAAAGCTAGAGGTCGAAACAGAAATATAGCTTAGTCTACATAAAGTTTAGATGAGTGCAAGAACGAGTAAGAATGTATCCCATGATATTTGCACATGGCGGTTTTATCTAAGTTAAGAAAAAGATTTGGATCTTAGGACAAGTATATCCATGTGGTGATGCAAACCAGGGATTTGCACATCTCCATAAAGTTTTTTTCACACTATCCTATATTAGCAACCGCCTATGGTGCATGACAAAGTATAAATAGGCTTTTTGCACAACTTAATCAAGCCTATCCCTGTCATGTGAAAAAGAAATAAATTTTCCTACTCAACTAACATGGTGGAAGCACCTCTAATCCCAGTCGTGCATGCACAAACACAGTGGTCTACCAATAACAGAATAAGTCCAAAAAACTTAAATTTTATTTTGGAAGGATAAAAAAAAGTTATATAAACAGTCCTCTCAAAATTAATAGAAATCCCAAAACGAGTCTATAAATTACCAGAGAAATATGCTTCCATGCACAGAACACATGCCACCTAACTTGTTCTAAAAGCAGGGTCTTCATCTCAAGATGGCACAGTGACTTCATCCTTTCCATAGATGCGCTGAAATTCACCGGTGGCAGCTTGATATGATGCTGATGAGAGGAGGAGGAGAAAATACTTTGTTGAGAAAGAATAAATAACTAATATTTATCTCTAGTATTTGTGTAAGGCAGTCACATAAACTCATCTAAAACTACCACTTACCTTTCCAGATACGGAAATTCTTCTGATTAATATGAGACCCGGTAATAGTTTGGATTGCATTAAACAGTACCTCCTGAGGTGTGCTCTTCAGCTCTTGAACTACTGCATAGATAGTCTTCCCATTCTCAAAAAAATATGGTTATTGGGATGCTTAGTCTTGCAGTTAGCATGACGTTCAAATTCATATGCATTCAGAGCCTGCATTGAACATGAATCATGAAATAGTTTTCAACACTTCATCAGTTCTGTTTCAAGACACTAAACAACATATAGAGCTGCATACCTTGTTAGAGCCGCATTCTTTGCAACCACATAAATACCCAGTCCCTTTTATGATTCCTTGAAGAGTTTTCTGCCAAGAAGAAGGATATGCATTTTAACGTTGGAACATTAATCAGTAAGAAATATTCATCTTTGATAAACGCAGATTGATATCTCAGCATAATATATCAATCTCACCTCCCTTGACCAGGAAACATATTTAACAGGGACCCCATCAAGCAAGCCAGTAGATAGCAAGCTCTTGACATTTGAAGGGAAGTTGTTAGCAGGGACCTTCTTCAATGTCTTCAGCTCTTTATTCTTAGAGGTAGAACCAATTTGTGTCTTTGGCTCTTTATTCCTGGGGGCTGCATTGATTGATGCCTCTGGCTCTTTACCCTTGATGTCAGTATCAGTTTTGGAATTAGCTTCCAGAGCACTATTTAGCTGTGGATCAGCAATCTTCTTCGGAGCACTATCAGTATTCAACCGTGGATCTGCATTTCTCTGGGGCAAAACGTTCTGAGCCAATACTTCTGAAGTTTGAGCTGTGTCCTGATTGCTCAGTAGCAACTCATAGCCAGTAATGATATTGCCAGAGGAACTGGTCTCAGGTTCATCATGAAAGCCTCCAAAAGAAATGGCCTTGTTATCACCCTTGTTGTAGTTGTGACCCATAGATAGAATACCAGAATTCCCTTTGTCCTGGGCAGTTGCCATGGATGCAATGTCAGAATCTGCCTTGTCATGTGTTGGGCCATTTGATACGATATTATCTCCTCTCTTGCCAAATGAGGAACCCATCAAAATGAAGTTTTCACATGTTTTATCATAGGAGGGTCCCATTGAAATGAAATTATCATGTCCCTTATTGCAGGAGGGAGCCATTGATATGAAATGGTTTTCTTCCTTGTCATAAGATGGACCAATTGTTATAAAATTGGCATCCTCCTTGTCAAAAGGCTGGCCCATTGATAAGATACTCTCATCTCCTTTGTTATAATTGTGGCCCATTGATATGAAATTTCCATCATCCTTACTAAATGCATGACGTATTGAAATGAAATTGCCATCTGCCTTACTGAATGTGGGGCTGATTGAGATGGTATTCGCATCCCCGTTATTATAAGTAGAGCCTAAAGAGATGTTGTTGCTTTCTCCCTTATTATAGGCAGGACCCGTTGAAATTATATTGTCATCTCCTCTAGCATATGAGTGTCCCATTGATGAAGAAATGTAATTCCTCGAGTCTCTAACTTGATTGACTTTTACTTTTCTGATGCCACCAAAACTAATGGATGCAGGCGGATCTTCAATGTTATGAGACATAGACAAACCCATGGAGCACTTGCTGCCATATATGAAATCCTTTCTTCCCATGTTCATATTTTCATTGCCAGAAGAAAGAAAATTGCTACCATTGTTAGGCCGCAATGGTTCAGACCCAAACAGACGGTCACTGAAGTGTCCTGAAACTGACTGGAAGCTGGAAGTATTATTCCATGGAGAAATGTTCATGCGTGACATTCCCGCAACTGGCCTATTGTTGCCAGAATGTTCGACTGCTTGTTTCTTGTTGCTGAACAATTCAGGTCCAGGGCTATCCACAAACCACTGGTGACTACGCTTTGCTTCCATTCTCGAGGAATTATCAAAACCTACATCTCCGTCATTTAAACACCCGGCATCTCTGGTAGTCCAAAAGCTTTTGTGCTGGAAAGACGGTCAAAATAGAAGAGTAATTTAAGTTGCAATCATAAACCAACAAGACTACATAGGAATAAAATTGAGGATTCCGTATTCCAAAAATGCATCGCATAGGGGAAAGGGACATGCAATAGTGCCAAACAAACTCCTATGGACAGATGTGGATTAATCGATGTGGATTAATCGATAGCAACTAAAAAAAGCAAAAAGCATGCACATTTTAGGTTAAGTTGGTTAATGAGTTGTTGCTCGATAAATGGAAAGAACATGTTCATTATGAAGAAGAATTTTAGTGATTTTGATGGAATAGAACTAAATATCATGAAGCCCCTCATCCCTCAAGATGTTGACACTCAACCCTAGCCCCAATGCTTTGTCAACAACATTGTCACTGTCTTACCACCTTCTGGTTTGCTCCTTTGAAATTGGCCTTTTTCTTTTCAAGAGAGGTAAGGCATGTGTGAGCACAAGTCATCAACAAGACATGGAAGCCAAGGTACTGACCTAACAAGCCCCCAAGGATTACCCCAGCAACCCTTCAAGGGTGTTTGCCTTATGAAATCCCTATAGGTGTTGACCTAACAACCCTTCTACAATGGCAGATTCTTCATGTACTTAGATTACTCAAAACTAGTTAAGGATTTTTTTTTCCTGTATGTTTGATTTTGATTCTTTTAGGAGTTCATTGATAAAATACTTTCTAGGTTTTAGTTTCATTTTCATGCTCTTTTCCATGTACCTTGTTTATTATGATTTTTTTATTGGATTTTCATTTTATTATTTATTGTTGCGAAAAAAAATAACAAATTTAAGTTCAAATAAATTCAAACTAAATAACTAATATTCTTAACGTTAAGGGTGAATCAACTAATGCAACATACCTACCTTAATTCTCATGTGTGATCTGAATGCTATAGAAGAAAATGGTTGGAATGGAAAAATTAAATCGATAAAATTGAGTAACCTTGAAATACATGGTCTTTCAAACTCTATTTAAATCATCAAGGCTCATAAAGAGGTATAGAAAAATTGTTTGATTCTTGCCCTTAGCTGCACATTGCACAATATAGACTCTAATCATGTTAGGAAATTGATTCTCAATTTAAACAAATGAAGTTCAAATCTAGAATCGTCATTATATTCAAATTTAGAACATAATTCCTTCTTGGCTACAACATGGCTCCCTACATCCTCCCTTTAGCATTTGCTCTAACCTAGTAACCTTATATGATTACAAATTGCAATTGACATTTCCATCAGTTTATAGGTTTTCAAAAGGGGTTAGTTCTCTTCTTGAACTTTTCTCTCAAGGTTTCATTGTAGCCAGATAGTTTTCTATTGAACTCTGCCCTTAGTTAAGTCATAAGCCTTTAAATTAGCTTCCCATAGAGATACATTAGGGGGTCCATCCTTGCAGTTTGAGGACATCTTCCAAGAAAGAAAAATGATAATCATTGCGTATGTTTGAATGTTGAAAATGAAGTCTTAAGACTTATAACTGTACAAGTCACGCAATCTTGAAGACATTTAAAATTTAAAGTGGAAGAAGGTTATAATACAGAACTTATAAGTTGTTAACTATTCTGGCTCAATGAGAGAGAGCAGAAAAAAGCATTGGTTTTCAATAAAGGTTCTCACATATGGATGTTTCTGACCATATCTCAAGAGAACTGATTCTTTCAAACACAAAGTATGTCACAACTTTTTTATTAAAAAGGAATTACCTAATATCAAACAAAGGAATATCTTCAACGGATTTCCTCGCTAGACTTGAGAAGATTTGCTTGTTATAAATGTCTCATTAATTACCAAGAGAAAATTCTCATGGAGAACTTTTTCATATAACAAGGCACCCCACTTTAGATGGGAAAACCTCAAGTGCCTAGATGCCCCAAATGCATTAGGCAAGTCCATGGACTTTAAACCAGGTCAACAATGTGGTGAGTGGAGCACATACACTTGTCAGCTCAGATTACTCCATGAGATTAAAAAAAATAAAAAATTAATTGTTTTTCAATAAGCAAGCTTTTTGCCAACACTCCAGATTTCCCAGAAATATTCTTCCCCTAAAGCTCCTATATCCAACTCCATTTAAGCCTTTAACCACTCCTTTCTTCAATTAACATGTTAAGAACAAGATAACTCTCACATCATTATTTACTTAAGGCAAAAGCAAAAGTGAGGATGATAAAATAATCCTCGCAATACCTCGCCCCACAAAATTATAGACATAAAAAGAGATTACAATAAAACTATCTCAAATTATAGATCAGCGTATTTGGATATACTTAAAACAATTTGCAATACAGAAACAGACACAACAAAATAAACAGTGAAAGATATTATTATTACATTGTTTATGTTAATCATAATATTCATTTAACAGTGTAATTAACATGAATAGTGCATGGAAAGTTAGATTTCTTTACATTTTATTAATCATGTTCAAATATAAAAATTATGTGGGATACATGCATAATAAATTATTTTTTTTCAATGATTAAAAACTGTATTTTAATTAAAATGCAGCTGCAACTACTTAAACAAATGCTCTTTAAGATGGTTGAAAATTTTGCTTCGTAATTTTTCTTAAATACTAGAGATTGTTGTAATGTTTCCTCATATGATTTTTGTTTTACTACAATGTTTTCTCATTTTTTTTCAAAATTATATTTATTGATTTTTTTAATATTGAGTTAGTTGAAAATTTACCTTTAACTTTCTCCACGTATTTTTTTTAGTTTTTTTTAAAGTATATTTTTTTCTTTATTTTTTATAGTTATTTTTGTTGATTTTATTTTTTTAATACGAAGTTGGTTGAGAATTTAACTTTATAATTTTTTTCTTTAAAATATGATAGATTGCTATAGTATTTTCTCATGTAGTTTTTTTATGATTTTTTTTCTTTTTATACTCATCTTTTTCAATCTTATTTTTTTTATATTGAGTTAGTTAAAAATTTAATTTTATATTTTTTTATAAAAAAAAATATTGTGGATTGCTACAATGTTTTACCATATGATTTTAAAAAAAATTATCTTTCTTGATTTTATTATTTTTAATATTAAACTTGTTTAAAATTAAAACTATTGATTTTTTCATGAAACACCATAAATTGTTACAATATTTTCCTGTATGATTTTTTTTATTTTTTTTAGAATTTTCTTTGCTAATTTTATTTTTTTAATATTAAACTGATAAAAATTTTAATTTTTAATTTAAAATATTATAAATTACAATAATTTATTTTAATTTTCAATAAAGGTACAAGAAGACATAAACATGTCACAACTCCAAAGTACCACGAGCGGCATGAACATGTAGTATATTTCTAAATGCTGTTTAGATAAGTTTTCTTTATAGCATGATTAATTGTTTTTAAAATTTCACTACCCATCAATTTTATAAAACCAGCTGTCCGGATTAGGACATAGATAAATAAGCAATTCAACCGTGATGTTTATGAATATTTTTTACCATTTGAAAAGGAAGATGTTTATTTCTGCACAAAACTAGTCACAGCCCAGTTACTGGGCCATATCGAGCGTCATTTGAGCTAGGGTAATGCATCCGAGACCAGGTGCAGGGGCGAGTGCTCATCACTTTGTGGGCTCGAGCAGTGCTCTTGAGCCCAGGTGCCGGGTGAGACCGAGCACTGGACCCTAGCTTGATTTTAAATTTAGTAACACGAACAAATTTTTACGAGTTTAAATAGCGTCTTAAACGTAGCTGTCTTTTCCCTTGTCAACACATGTACGGGATATATATATTCTCATTAATGCATGCATTAGAGATGTATTCATTCATTGATACATGTGTAAAAAATAACTTTTCCCGCTCATACTGTTAAAATAAAATAACTCTTTATTTCACATACTTAAAAAAAATAAAATTATGAATTATAAATATCTCCTTAGACTGCATGGTAAGGGGTGACAGATTTCACATTATAAAACACATCTATATTTAACACAAAAACAACCTTTCTGAGAATTTAATATTCTCTAATACGTTTATTATTTTTTTATATAAAATTATTAACTTTACTACTACAGGAGGGTCATTAAATTTTAAAAAAAATATTTTTTTTGTGAGTTTCTTAAAACATTCATTAACAAATAATTTTTATTTTATTTTATACAAGAAAATTATTTAAATAAATATTTAACTAGTCCATAGTCCAATCACCAAATTCTATTATTTAAGCGCTCATCTAATTTTTAAAACACCATCAAAGTGTTACAAATCATGTGTTAAAATCACGCACATTCATTTGAATTTAGTAATATAAATTTTAGAAACATAGTCGACAAAACTTCGGATAGTAATTAGCATTGAAAGACAAAATTGATGCATAGGTTTACTGGGAGATTATTTCCCGGTTTTTGATATATTTGCTTGAATGGTCTATGTAAAACTAGCTGGAAAACAAATACAGTTCCGTACACGAAAGTTGATCACAAAGTATTTTGACTATTAAAATAAATAAAAAAATATTGGCTAGGAAAATGTTTATGTTTTCTTTTATCTTGACAATGAACCCTAAGAATGCTTCATGGGCCTCCCAGATTTTATTTTTTTTTGTTAATTTCGTAATTATATCTACCTGGCAAAAAAAATCTAAGATAATATTTACTAATCTCGATTAAGAAAAGGAAAGCTTATCTCACCTGCCATGCCTTTAAATTTAATTTATGCGTTGAGGTTTGTCCAATGATAAAACTGCAAACATGGACCGCTGTACAGAAATAATAAAAACATGTCTGTTTTTATAATTGAATGCATAAAATTCAACCATAAAAAAACTATTTTTTATATATATATTTTTTCTATTTATTTTTCGAATCCCTGCACAAACATCAATCTAAATTACAAAAACAAAAACACCCTAAATAAGTAATAAAAGGAAGAGTTGATGCTTGGGTCTTTCACCACAGAAAAAGAAATCTCATTAAATCTGATGTTGAAATACTAGCTCTAAAAAAAGTACTACCTTTTTTTCTTATACTTTCTAATGTTAACATATAGCTTTTAAACTAAAAACAAATAAAAAATAATTATATCTTAAAAGAATTAGGGGTTTCAAACTAGTAATATATTGATAATTATTTATTAGAAACTAAGCACACTGACATAATATTTAATATAATTTAAAAAACCATTTAAATCCACATAAAATACTATTATTATTATATAAAAAGATAACAAGATTTTATAATAATAAAGAAGGAGGAATGATTTCCTCTATTATATTCTCATCACTCCTCTTTTCTATTAGTAGCGGTGAAATAGTAGCTATTATTTTTTGTTTTTGATATCTCATTTTCTTTTATAATTATTATATTTTTAACTTTATATTCTCTTTTATTTTACTTTTAAATAATGTTTATATTTATAGACGTTAATGATAAGGTAATTTGATCATAAATTATAATATTAATGATAACAATATATAAATTGTATTATTTTATTAATAATTAGTGCAATTGTCATTGTATATTCTTGACAATAAGATTTCTAGAAATGAGGGCAGGCTGCAATTTTTTGTTTTATGACCGCCGTATATTAATAGCAATAATGCTAACAAAAAGCATAGCAGAGCCAATCAGACAACATTTCTAAGCTATGTGCGCATCGCAAACATTATACTTACTTTATTTCGAAAGCTTGCTGAATTTAAATGAAGATGACAACCATCAAGACACGGATTGTGGAGTTGAGCGTAAAACTAAAAAAAAAATCCCTTCTAATTGGAGGCGAGCATTATATTTCTCTTCAAAATCTGGTTTTCAAGTTTCATTCGGACAGTATTTTTTTTTTTTTTGATTTACGTGGGGTGTCCGGGCCAGCTTACGCGCACCACAACTAATCCCCACAGCCCACTGAATACCCTGCAAACCCAATAGACTTGTAAGACACTGCGGGGGTGACAGGCGTGCACGTCAAGACTCGAACCCAGGTGCAGTGGAAGGAGACAAACCCCTTCCACCGCTAGGCCAAGCCCTAATGCTCATTCGGACAGTATCTTGTCCTCCCGTCCGGTTGTTGATATGAACAGGAAAATGTTATATAAGTCGCATGTAAACTCGAGACTACTCAACAAATGAGAGCCTGCTTGAAAAAACAGCGCATCGGTAACCTTTGAC
This sequence comes from Populus ilicifolia, assembly GCA_015708895.1. NCBI lineage: Eukaryota > Viridiplantae > Streptophyta > Magnoliopsida > Malpighiales > Salicaceae > Populus > Populus ilicifolia. The sequence goes on from SRLM01000058.1 coordinate 1,355,047, forward strand.
TATTGATGGAAAGACACAAGGTCATATCTTCGCTGTTACACGTCTAGGGCTTAACGATTTGGATTCTCCAACATGGTCAAGCCCATCCATTACGGTCGTCTTGAGATGCTGGCATGGAGGCCGGGACATCCCTCAATGACAGAGTCCTTTTTTTTTTTTTAAATGACAATAAAACGGAGATTAAAAACTCGATGAACCACCCTCCATGTGCAAGACACGGCACAATAGGCGCTGGTTTTTGTTATTTCCTGACATAAATATTGTTTGATGATTTCTCTATTTAATTTCAGAAACTCACTGTAAAATAAGTTTGAAAACAATTAGGTGAAATTGATTTTAATGGTAAATTATGCTATAGGTTTTTTTAAGAAAATCCTATTTAATGATTATTTATGGAAAATTGATGAAACTTATTTTCTTCCTATATTTTTTATTGAAAAAATATATTTAATTTTTATCTTCTGAAAAACAATATCGTCCATGGGTAGACGAGTGACGACGACCCTCGAGCTTTCAAGCGTCGGTTTTATATATTTATGACTGCAGTACGTCTCAGGCCATTAATATTCAACAACATGGTGCCTTTTGATGGGGGGGATCCCAGAATCATTTATTGTCGCCCACCAAATGCGCCTTTGATAGGATATAACGAAGTTAAAGCTTAGCTTTTTTATAAAAATAGATGCGTGTCATTATAAAATAATAATAATAATAAACAATTGCAACTTATGAAGTGACCATAAGCTATGTGAATTGAGACTTAATCTTCTGATGAATTCATTCATCATATCAATTAAAAATAGAATACGAAACAAACCATGGTATAGGCTCCACGGCCATAAAATCAGATCACTGGACCAATTGCAAAGATTAAAAAGTCCATTACCGAATAACAGATATATTAAAATTGAATTGAAAATAGATGATCATTAATATGAGCTTTTATTGGTCACCTTTTAGGTGGTGTCCTGGACTATATAGTATTGGTTTTTTTAAAAAATTATTTTTTATTTAAAAATATATAAAAATATTTTTTTTACTTAATAAAAATTATTTTTAATATCATCACATCAAAATAATTGAAAAACATAAAAAAATAATTCCATACAAAACTTTTTTTAAGTCATGAAATGAAATACAGTTTTGAAAAAATAAACCTCTTATAAATAACCTTAGCAAAATAATGTTTCAATTTTTGCCATCTTAAATATTTTCTTATAAAGTTTATTGTAGAAGCCACCTACTTATTTGGCAAATATATTATGTGATTGGATTTTTTATTTGTATTCTATTTTTTATATTTTAAAGGTATTTTTTTAATTTAATTTTTTTTATTTTAAATTAATATTTCTAGATTATTTTAATGTGCTGATTTTAAAAATAAAAAAATTCATTTTATATATTTTTATATAAAAAATATTTTAAAAAATAATAACAACTATACTTTCAAAAATACTTTTAAATAGATTTTTTAAGCTAATCTTGACAATCAATCATGATAATCATGATGAATCATTGACACGATTTTGTAGTAATGATTCACTACGAAAGGGAAATTTCAGGGAAGCTATGCATACACAATGAATGTATGCATTTTAAATATACATGAATAGGCTTCAAGTTAAGTTTCACAGCAGCAGCAATTATAATAAAATTTCAGGTTATCAAGGAAAGTTCCCAGCTGACTCTTCAATGTAGACAATCAATGCCATAAAAATCCCATAGCAAGAGAAAGAAATTTAATCAACAACAAGACAATCTCTCAGCTCCCCCCCTGTATCTTCTTCCTCTTCTCTTTCAATTTTGAGAACTGCAATTTTACACATGCAAGATGGATTTTCCTTCTCCCCTTTTTTTCTCCTTAAAATATTTATAAAACACAATTTATGTACTAAAACCTCATTTAATTATCCAATATACAATCACCAACAAAGCTTGGTATCTGCACTTCTGTTCATGTGCGGTTAAGTTTTCCTAAAGGCATCGGATTTGAGAGCCTCATTTTAGGTTACAAATTAAAATCACCCCCATAACTAAACGTCCTCTCATTTTTCCAGATAAATTTGAGTTTTCCTAATCTGAAATCTCAGGCTAATTTTAGCCACTGGACCAGCTCTTTGAGAGAGTGATCATCACTTCTCATTTGTAAATTTTTCCTCTTTCCAATTAATTAGGAAAACGCGAGAACGAAAGCTAAATCTCTTAATCAATTATAGCAATAATTAATGCTTGACAGGTAATTATAATCACCTCCCATCACAAGTTTAATTATCATGGTACACACCATCCTTGCCTCATGATGACGTAATAAAGCTTGATTATTTGAAGTAATTGAATGGAAAGGAAATTAATACCATGAGCTAGCCTCTGATTGCAGGTCTATGAACAAATGAACAAATATAAATACAAGATGGCAAGTGTTCCTATATTCAGAGGAAAAAAAAAAAGGAAGCGAGAATGGGAAAACCTATAGGTCTAGCATATCATGATGAGCCTACACATGTACGATCTAAAAGAAACAATAATCTAACTATATATAGGAGCGGCCTTTCCTAGCTTGAACAACTCCATATCATTCTCATTAGGAGTCAAATTCAAATCCAAACACAAAACCCTCCTACTGTTAGATTTCTTCACGACAGGAACTACTTGCTGATGATCAGAACTAGGAAGGCTCAAAGGATCCGCCGGCTGGTTTCGATCATTCAAGGCAGCTCTATGTCTCCTCATATGACCACCCAGAGCTTGCCCTATTGCAAACTCTAGCCCACAAATAGAGCACTCGTGTGTTTTAGGCTTCACCGGCGATTGAGACTCGAAGCTTCCTTCTACTCCCATCAACTTAGGCTTCTTGTGACTTGCACGGTGACCACCCAAGGCTTGAAATGATGGGAATTTCCTGTTGCATGTTTTGCACTCGAAAACACGACTCGGAGAATTATTGTTAATGGCGTGATCAAAGGAAGGGAAAGAATATGATTCCCTTCCTTTAGATAGAAACACCAAGCAATTTGCCATGTTTATGCTATCGATCTCTCTCGCACACAAACTTCTCTTCATGGTTACCGAGATATAGAAATGTGAGCTATAAGGATTTTGCTGCTATGGTTTCAAATGTGAAAAGGATATTGGATCGCTTAGGGGCAAAGTAATGGAACTATGTAGGTGTCTTATCGGTGTAGTATTTATAAGATCGTTTGGTTCGTGTAACTAATTGTGTGAGCTGTACAGCTATACATGTTTTGACTTTTATAGTTGACTTTCATTTGAATGACATTTGTGCCCTTGAGGCGATGGATACGAAAGTGAAAGAGAGATGGGGTTTTGGGGGATTAAAAAAACTTAATCACTCAAAGGAGGACTAATTCATTGTGAAAATGAGCCGACTAGGGGGACGTAAGCATGACTGAAAGTCCGAGCCACCAGCTCAGAGAACGAGTCATGAGTAAGTGAGTCCTCCCTGCAACCATCAGTTTTCTAGAAAAATGTTAGGTTGTATTTTAAAAATATTTTTTAAAAAATTTAATTTTTTTATTTTTTAAATTAATATTTTTTAATATCTATAAATTATTTTGATGCTTTGTATTAAAATTAATTTTTTTAAAATAAAAAATATTTTAAAAAATAACCTAACTATATTTTTAAACAAGTATTTTTTTACTGTACTTCTTGGACCACTACAAAAATTTCAGCAAGTGGTAATTATATATACCTTTTTAATTATTGGATGGTGGGTATATGCATCCAGTAAGAAGGAAATTTCACTGCTTGCATTGCTCTATGTACAATAAATTTTTTAATTTTATCATGAATAAGAAAGTGCTTAATTTTTTTGTAAGATCATTAATTAATTAATACATATTCATTTTATTTTAGTTATAAACCAAGGGTTACAAGTTAGTGTTAATTTTTATTGTTACGTTGCATAAAAGATAGGTTTAAAAAAAACATTTTTTATTACAGCTTTAAAAAACTAGATTTAAAGATAAAAATTGCTTAAAAATAATGTGATGTAGATTATTCCATATAAAACAAATTAAAAAACATGTTCTTTGGCTATTCAAACTTTTTTCTCTTATGATAATAAATGTGAAACTGTATAAGAAGAAGAAGAAGAAGAAGAAGAAGAAGAAGAAATAAGATATATGCATGCATGTATGTATGTATGTTTTTCTTTAATTTATTTTTGTGTATAATTAATATAGAGATTTTATTAGCGACTTTTCGAGAAATATACGGGTCTGCGCACATAAAGTCTTATATATAATGGTGTAATGTATTCAATCTAAACTATTAAGTAACAAGTTGATCTTCAGTATAGACATTTTATTTATTTAATATGAGATATTTAACATTTGCTTGCACACTCAATAATTTCCAATTATAAAATTTACGAGGAGCTGGCACACGTGTTTAGTAACAGGCAGAAGTCACGCAAGCCGTCCCTGGCAAGTAAATATGGACCATTATAGTAATAACTTTGTTGTGGACTTTTAACTTCGAAGTAGGAGTATGTGTGTGTGTGTGTGTGTCTCTCTCTCTATATATATATATATATTATGTTTTAAAATTTGGATGATCACCCTATTATTGTTAGATAAACAATATAAATTATATTTTTAAATTTTATGTAATGATTTAAATTATTAAATTAAAATGATTTTTTAATATGTTATCACAATTTTGATAATTAAATGGTTACAAGTTTAAATTTTATTATTTTTATTATAAATTAAGTATAAAGTAGTATAGATATGTGCATATTTCAAATTAAAATAGTCTTTATTTAAGGTGTTATATTAGAAAAATAATATAAATTATATTTAATAATTTAAACTATTAAATTGAGATAAAAATTTAAATTTTTTTATATAAATATCTCTCTTTACCAACAGCAATACGTAGTAGTTGTGGGTTGTTAGCTGGTTTATGTGAACTAGACTTTTTGCTGGAAAAGAAAATTTAAAAGGGATGATGGGTGGTATTTTTTTGATGTTGGAATATTGATTACTTCTTCTTCTTCTGCTTCTTCTTCTTCGGGGTTTGGTGTACGGTAGTTTAACAATGTTGCTATAGTCAAACACTGTTTCATTCGCTATGAAATTAACTCGGGATTTGTTGTTAGCTTCTTCTTTTTAATTGCTTGCATTAATTAGTTTTCAAAAGCACAAAAAAATTGACTCTTCTAGAGACCAGCTAGATCCATTGTAAACCGGCTGCACTTCTTGAACAAGTTTTGAATTCATAGTATCTCTTCATTTTTTGTCAAACTTTTATCCCGTGCGTATTTTCTCTTTTATTTTCCAAGAGAGGAACAATAATCACGATCACATGTAGCGCTCATCCCATCAATGGTTTCGTACTGCTTTTAAATTCTTTATATGACGAAAATACATGGAACTTCAATACCACCCAACATCTTCCCTCTCTGTCTTTTTTTTTTCCAAGAAGAAAGAAAGAGTTAAACTAAATATTATAAATTCCATATAAGGTATTTTACCATGAGTTTATCAAGCTAATTTTTTTGAATAAAACAATATAATTTTGAATAATTTGATGAAGTCGAATTTTATCTGAATTTGACAAAGTTAATTTTTAAATTAATTTGAATTAAAACCTGGCTTGAACGAATCGAGATCAGTGGAGTGTAATGTTAACCACAAGCTAGACTATATTTAATAACTATAGCTGTTATTTATTATTAATTGCTGCTTCACGTAGTCCATACGTTCGTCGCATAGAAAATGCACTAATTGTTTTTCTAAGTCCAGGAAAATAATGTGCGTATTCCGACATGGGAAGCAGATACGGAAACAAAAACGATCTGCGTCTTCCAACACTTGAACCGGATGCGGAAACGAAAACTCGTCAAGGAGCTAGAAAGCGTGGCTTGTATGGTTATCAATTAACGTCATGGAAGCATGTCTTCTTCCCGCTTGTGTGACTATAATACACGTCAAGCGTGTTTCTTTTAGACCACGGTTCTAGACGTAATTTCCGATTTGCAATGCCGTGCGGTTCAAGACACGCTTTTCCCTTTCATTGCTCTAAATTGGAAAGTCTTTTTTGACACTCGTTATCCTTACTTTTCACACAACTACATGTTCTTGTAGAAAATAGTATTCTTGCAGCAATTTCAAACGGTATTATAGTCGGTGGCTTCTTTGATAACACGATGTTTATTTTTTAAAATTATTTTTTATTTAAAAATATATTAAAATAATAATTTTTATTTTTTAAATTTATTATGAACCTGATTCAATAAGTTCTTGCCAATAACAACGACCGTTGAATAAAAACTTTAAACTAAAAACCTATATAAAAGAAAAACATCATAAACATATAAACATATTAATTTGAAGCAATGAAAAAATAAAAAAAATTATTTTATTTTAAAAATACAAAAATAAATAATACTGGATTTTATTCCAGTTTTGACCACAGATAAAATTTGGCTAGGAAACCCTAAAACCGCTAACAAATTAATTAATCCATTGGTTGGACCGGGAAAAGTTCATGGAAATCATATGTTGAAGTAAAATATAATCATTCCACGTCATATTACATCAGCTTCCCCCAGCGAGTAAGGTGTCCTTTCTTCGGTCCAAAATGGGAATACTACTTCTCTTCTTGTTTACTACTGCTAGCCAGATGGACGGCTGGCTAGCTTAGAAAATATTATGCAATTAACTAGTACTGACTTTGATGAACACTAAAGGGGATTAAAATCAGATTTATTGCCTTCGGCAGCAACGTCAATTTTAGCCGTCAGGATCGTCATGACTCACACTACTCAAGATTCAATCTTGCAGCGTGCATGGAAAGCTTACCACTCTTGTCCAGCCAGGGCTCGGTACCTGAGCCGTAATCTTAAGCGCTCAACCCTGCTTTGTGCTGTATTGGAGTCTCGAAAGGGACAACGCAGTAATTAAAAATTGGAATTCTTCCTTCAGTATTTCGGATTCAAATTACGGACAAAGGACCGTCGAGAATTTATAGTTAGAGAAAACTCGTTATTATGTAGTGCGAGGTTCATTAAATTTTTCGATCAATTTAAAATATATAAAAGTATTATTTATACATGGTGATGGATTAATTATTTTTTTTAGTTATCTCTTCTCTGAACAATAAATAAAGATTAAGAGTATAACCCATTATATTTATACTCAACCAAGTATTAAATTCAAAAATGTATATGGATTTAATTAACAAACAACTAAATTTATCATCTCTTAATTCAGTCAAGTGCTGAATTCATATTTATATATTTATATGGGTCTCATAAATTGTCAATTTTTTTTTTAATTTTGATAATTTAAAAATATTTTATCCTAACAAGATGAAGATATTTGATTAATATATTGTTTTTTTTATTTTATAAACATGAGAGATCTTAGTAGCTATAAAAGGGATTAATATAAACCTTCAAAGGGAGAAAAAGCTTTTTTAAAAAAAATAAAAACAAACCTTTTCTCTCATATAATATTGAATTAATCATTTAAAAGTTCTCAAACATGAAAGAATAAATTTTTTGTAGGTATCCAGCTAACCAATTTATTAAGAAAAGATAGACCACATTATCAAAACTAAAAATTTAATAATTTTAATAATCCAAATTATGAGACCGGATTATTCAATCACATGATATAAAATCAGATTTCATCTCATGATTTAGCCAATTATAAAATTTTGCATAAAACCACATAAAGTGTGCTGTATAAATACGTAATTGGATGTCTAACGCTTATCAACAATGAAAAAGGTTTTCATGCACCCCCCCCCCCCCANACCCCCCCCAACACACACACACAAAAAGAAAAGAAGAGAAAAGGATGGAGTTTATATATCTATTCAAACAAAAGGTCGGTTTACAATGTTAATGTGCTTGTAAAAACTTGATTTGTCACCCAAATTGTCATAAAAAAATCGATTTTAATGGTAAGATGATGAATTTTGTTGGGTTACTTTGAGATCTAATGACACTAATTTAATTACTGGATCAAGTTCTGGTTAGTTTTTGATAATATCGATTTTAATGTCTAACCGATCGATTTTGTTGGCTTAGCTGGCGAAGAAACTCTATCTGCCTGGATCCTGTTTCTTATTGTGTGACTCGATCCAACACGCGCACACACTTGTCGGAAAGCTTGGCCATTAATTATTTCTAGAGATATTTCTGACAGAAAAGTATTAAGATAGCAAACTAAATAACTACTACCAAATGTCTATGTATGGGACCAGTTTCCGGTTCCCTGACCCAAAAACTGGTTGAAATTGACTGCAACTCCTGTGGTTCTATAGGTTCACTACAGGAAATTGCACCACGATTTGCACAAAGACATGCCTGCAAAGCTCTCTTTCAAACAACACTCATTTTCAAGATATGGAGGTAGGTGCGGGGAATTGGCCAGCTGAGAACGTTTGCAATCTGGAACGCACGGAAAATTCTCGGTTTTTTGGTTTGAAATTTTCCCGGAAAAGGATTCCATGCGCCAGTTGATCCTTATTGAATTCAAAGGCTTGTGTTTCCACATTACGAATGATGCTAATTTATTCAGCCTCAGCTCAAGAAATTCCATTTTTCTCATCCTTAGAATGAAAGAAATTGCGGGGTTCATAGAAGTTCACCTAACTGCTTAAATAGATGGTTATTTAACATTTCTCTCCTTTCTGTTAACCAGCCCTTAGAAAAACTATCACATCAGTACAGATTATAATATACATAAAGAAGTAGAAGAAGTAAGCATCAGTATTCCCAGTAACCGGTTGATTTGCGGGGCTGATTAATTAGATACCATAAAGCTGATTATCATCGAAGATCTCAAAGTGAAATGTTATCCACAATTGTTTCAGTAATAAAGAGAATGAACTCAACCGGAAAAACAGAGGACTGAATAGTGTGAAATGTGCACTCCAATATTTTCTGATGAAAAACAACACGATATGTGTTACACGAAAATGCACATACATGATGTGAAAGGAAGAAATAATTGCAAAATATAACAAAAGTCATGCCAAGCGAACTCCAAGTTCAAAACTTAATTATCGTTTCGATCATGAATGTGCAAGTCAGTGCTTGCACCTACCATGAAAGGATATGATAGGATTAAACGACGCAGCAGCGTACGAGATCAAGTAAGTAGTGACGTTTAGAATTTAGATAAGAGAATTTCTGGTTTAGTTGCCAAGGCCGCAAGAAACCCAGCTGGGGGCGTGGGCGTGTAAACACACCGCCACCGCACATCCTGTCATTGTCTAGTGTAATTTCTTGTCAATTTCACGTTCAAATTGTACCCCAGAATCAAAAACAAAAAAAAGAGACTTAAAAGCATATCAAGAAATCATTTGAGAAGTCAGAGAAATGCCTTTAAAGTCAGTACAATGTTCAACGAAAGTGTTACCAGGAAAGATCGGGCTGGTTATAATTTCAGACTGTTGGTTAGAGGATTATTGACCTGGAATAGGATGGTGACTAGATAGCAACAAAGAGTAAACTAGAGTGTTGTTATTTTTTTAATCAGGTGATTCACAATTTTCATTATTTAATCATAACTTTATTCACTGGACTGACTATACTGGCAATTTGCAAGAAGCAACCACAGCATATATTTACTACCATGGGTTTTCAGGTGCCTCATGAATCACATTTTCACGATAGAAACAAAGGGGGGTTATGTTCATGAACCACGAAGTCAAACATGGAAAAAGAGCACCAAATAACTTTAAAAAAATCATCATACTGAATGCCATAAATGATATTTAAATCAGCAGCCAACCAGCTGCATATTCAAACAAGTTTTTCCCTTAATTTTTGGTGCTTGTATTCAAAAATGTTGAGCTGGGACTAGAAGGGTCAAATTTAGTGATAGCAATTTGGTTTATGAGAACATACCCCCCATAATATTTTTCTACTTGCTCATTGCACAGGTTTCTTCACAAGCAGCTCTGGCTTTCCACAGTTCCACCACACCTCTAGCAGTTCTGTCAATGAGAAAATAACTTCAAAATAATGAAGAAATATTTTAACTGAAAATCCTGCTTCGATCTAGGATCTTCATGAGCATATTGCCTCCAGAAGGTCTCTGAGCTTTGAAAATTACAACGCACATGGCATACGCAAAACAGCAGCCTAACGAGGCTGGACGCAATAAATTACAAAGCAAATCTTGTTCCAATTTGTGGTCGTCAAGACAAAACTTGCCTAGTTAATGCGAACAGCATAGTGATCATGATACATGGATTTCAGTCTTTTAAGCATGTGTGGGTAAAAGATGCTTGGCTTTGAACAAAATAAAACAGAGAAAAAGAGTTCAGGTAACCGACCCTAACTATCTAGTTTAAAAACAGAAAGCATATTCACCAGCTTCGAGTGAAACGACAGGTTGCCTGCTGAAATTCCTCATGTAACTTCCAATTTGATCGGGACTCAGAAATTAAGACCCCTATGCTGCACTAAGATACATCAGAACTATGCTAATTCTAGAATTCTAATACCCTATTCTCCTATTTGACTCTAGCTTCAAATGACAAAACAAAAGGTAATGTTAGGCTGCCAAATCACAGTAATAAACAAGGCTTACGCGTGCTAATGGTACATGATTTTCCATAAGTAGAAATTAAAAGCTCGAACTTCCTGTCAAAAGTTAATGGCCTTTTTCGGCTGACAGTTCTGAACAGCCCACTAACCTTATCTTCTTCATACCCAAATACCTTTGACACTCGACCAAAATTGTGCCTGAAGTTTGATTAATATTATACTATAAGGCAGCTCCTACCAGTTCCAGCGCTGTGGTGAGTCAGAGACTATTTTCCAAGAATTTGATAAGTTGGAAAAAAACATGAAATCATGAACTATTCTTAGTGAGTGCTAGTACCTTGGTAACAACACCCGAGCACTGATATTTTAATAATTATCCACCTTTTGTAATCACTCCTGTATTAGAAAGCAATCAAAGAAGATCATTCCACACAGTCGATGGGAAAGAAAATAAAAGCTACTACACCACAGACAGCAATCTTGGACCCAGACAGTCGCATCCCTATGTCAATCCAAGAAAACCAGTCTCACAGATCTCCTTGTGAACACTCCACTTAGAAGGAAAACAACCATATATATTAATCAAAATGCCCATCTATTAATTCAACTTAAAAACAGCTCCGGATTCTACTTGTCACGTAACAAGCAAGGAGCTCGAAGACAACAAAACTTTGCACTGCAACCATGCAATTTCCTCCAACCAATTAAAGCACTTCTTTGAAGAAAAAGCATAATCCACTAAACTCAAAATACTTATTAGCAGCTTGATCACCCCTTCAAAATCTACGAAATGACTTATATTGAATCAAATTTCCATCTCAATTACGGCAACTAGTTTGACTATGCAGTTTCCTAAATCCACTGAATGAAATTAATGTCAACAGAAAATCATAGCAATACAAAACCTACAAAGAATGCAATCAGAAAAAGAATACTAAAAGAACAGAGAACTCAATCAACTTTAAGTAATCAAATTGCTTCTGGGTACCAATCAAGATACATGATGTTGTAATTTCCTCAATATATATTCCCTCCCACTCAGAAAGAAGAGCCCTCTAATTTGAAAAATTACACCACACAACTTACCACGAGTTCATCTATATCATTGTTATTCAACAATCAGATAACCTAAGCCACAAACTACCTTGCCATTTGCCAACCCCCTCAAGCAAAATCCGAAATCCGAAGATTCTCGTTTTTTTACAAGCACGAAATGTTTAATCTTCAAATTTCTAAAAGAAAATTTGAAAATCAACTAATCGTGGGTCACTCTTGAGCAGCATCACTATTATCTTCGTTTAATGTTCCAAACTTCTGCTTGAAAGAGTCCTGTCTCTGCAACCACATCATATGACCCTTCAAAACTCAAAAGAACGGGAACCCATTAATAAAATGATCCCATAGAACTAATTAAGCACCCAAAAGTAAAAAGAAAACACGTGTTTCTATGTTCATGCCAGTATGCGTCTATATGCAAACGTTGTTTATTCACCTGAAGAGCAGCAGCCCAGGCAATCAAAAAAGAAGCAAACCATAATTTCTTGTCCTTGAGGAGTTTCTTTGCTTCCAATTTGTTAATCATTGTACCAAATAACTTAAACCCTAGAGATTCTTTAGGGGTTTTGATTCAGGTTGGAGGGCGGAGGGTGGGGTTTGTAGTTGATATTGGGTTTCTGGTTCTCCCCGATTTGTGATCCCTACAGCGTATGGCAGTTCAAATTGAACCGTGATGAGGGTCGGATCTATTTTGGGCTTTCGGCCCAAAATCCATTGATCTAACCTCCTAACTCGAAAATTTAATCTGTTTATCTGAAGTTTTTTTGTTGACATTTTTTCCTTATTCTTCCCTTCCATTCCCCTTCATTGGTTTTCCCGGCGAGAGAAATAAGATTCTTGGACCTTGATCCTTAGTAATTATTTAGCACAACTGTTATTTAAACATTGCATGATGAATACGGTGCAATATATGTTTATATTTATGGAAAGACAGAATCTCGTATAACTTGTGTAAATAAATTCAAAACGAGTCAGATTCATGTAATAATTTCCTATCAATGTATCATTGAGTTGCAACCCCAATTCAGATGGAGGGTTCTAAATCGCCTTCGAACACAAGATAGCAAAATCAATACACTTTCAGGAGGTCCGAGAGATGGTCTGCATTTCAGGGCATTTTGTCTCCTACAGAACAATAAGATGTTACCTACCACATAAGCACAATAAGTTGCCTCTGACAAGGCAAACATAATGTAAAAAGATCAGGAACGCAGCAATTCAACTTGTATTATCAATGGTTGTTAATCATACCATGCAAGCTAAAAGAAACTATCTGAGACATGGTTTCACGAGATTCAAAACTGTTTATGTAAATAATTAGTCGAACTTATTAACTTCTGAATACAACTTGAACTGGTTACCCTATAGGAATTAACATCACAGGATTCACAAGAGCTTTTGTTAAACAAATTGGGCTAAGGGCATCCAGCTCTGTCTACATGGGCCAGTAAATAATAACCACTATTTAGGAAGATAGAGTAGAAGGTGATAATTTTCCTGAAAAGAACAGACAAAGGTTATCTCTCACAGCAATGCCTGTCTTGTTGACAGTCTCACAAATTTGTTGCCGGTAATCTGCATCATGTCGATGAGACGAAGGAAGCTCATTGACCCCTTTATCCTCCATGTCAATAACAATATTGTGCAACAAGCAGCAAACAAAAATAATCCTTGGCAATCTATTCTTGTCAGGCAGCCACATTACTCCATGGATTATCCTCCACATTTCCTTCAGCCTTGCTAATGCAATCTGTGCTACAACTTGAGTTGCAGAATGTCGCTTGTTGAACTCAACCTGATGGTCTGAGAGTGCATTTTGATAAGGAGTAAGAAGCCACGACAATAGGGGAAAACCTGAATCCCCAATTATATACTCCCCCAATTCCGTTCCCTCCTGAAGCTCTATTTTCTTCCCGTTTAGCCTTTTCCCTTCCTCGGATAGCTTGTAGAAACTCGAGTTCTGAAGCACAAGTGCATCACTTAAACTACCTGGGTACCCAACAATTACATCACGGAATCTCATATCAGGGTCCACTATTGCTTGCAAGAGCATGCTATGGTTCTTCTCACGATCAATCCATACATCATTTGATCGGTCCACTGTAGGCAGAGTCATGACGATGTGGGTAGTGTCGATTGAACCACAGCAATTAGGCAGGCCACATATTTTCTCAAAATTGGACTTAATCTCTTCCATCTCTGCTTCAGTGGAAGGCCAACAAAGATGGTGCAGGCCTCTTTCTTCCATTGCTTCCACAAATCGCCAGGTTATTTGAGAAACAGTTGATTGGTTGATCCCCAACAAATCACCAATGTTTGACAATGATTCGCCAGAGCTGAGCCTCCTAAGAGCCACAGCTACTTGGTCAGTTACAGACAATGGCTTCCCATTTGAACCAGTGAAGTTTGATTGTCTGGCCCTCAGATCTTCCTTCACAAGGGAGCAGATATAGTTGAATGTCTTTCTCGATATTTTGAAGAAAGATTCGAATTTCTTCGAGTTATTTGATTCAGAAGAGGGACCTAAAAGTGGAGATAGAGAAATCAGTTATCCAAGTGATTTTCCAATCATCATGCATCAAAATTTCCAAAAGAACAATTAACTCATAAGATTTTGAGACCAATTTGCCAAATGAAGGGATGTTCCAGCTGTAGCATGCTCAAGAAGTATTGGATCAAACACATGGTAAAGCAATAAACTCAGATAAATGGAGAACACATCTAAAGTCAGAGGAGCAAGTTGAACGTCATTTTGTCCATGTGCAAGAAGCTTCACATGCACAAGTATCATGTCTGCCAAAAATTAAACTTCTTGTCGTTAATTGATCTCAGCCATTCAACTCTGGGCATTTCAGGTTTACAAGTATTTAAAATTACCGAATCCTTGACATCATGCTGAAAAATGTATAATGACATATTGACGATTATGGTGGACATGGAAACCCCTAACAAAAATGCATGCGGACAAATGCCTAGCTCCAAGCAACTTTTGAACATAGACTGGAATGCACGTAATTTCAAAGTGCTTGTAAAAGATCAGGTGCAACCATCTTGATATGTTAGAGGATAAAGATATTGTTAATATCCATCTAGAGATTAGACATAAATACATGTCCTTTAACTGCAGATTTAGGATTATGTTGGTGATAAACTTCATAATCTTCTCTGCCTCGTCAGATCACCTTTAGCAGCACCCCTTCCTATAAGGCTGGTTTTAATGATATCTTTGGCAGAAAGTCAGTGAAATAATAATAAATGTTCCAGAAAAAGATACAGGCATAGAACTTGTGAACTCCAGTCAGGATATTCCACTGAAAACATCGTGATAGTTGTTGAAGGGCACCCTCTCATAAAACATGAACAGAAAAAATCACAGATCTCGTGTAAGCAGTCAGCAAAGATTTTCTTGGTTGGGTTATTGTTGTACCCCTAACAAGGGCTTCATTCAACTTTCTTATTCCATTTTTTTTGCAAACATGAACTCAGGATTACTAGAGGAGGTACTTTTCACTGTAAAACAACGCATTTTATGAGGGCAGTACATGCCATGGCTCATTTGATATTTCACAGTAATTTCTCCCAGTTAGGGATGTATTCATGATACAAGAGACACCATATAATGATTTTACAGCATTGCATCATCTAAAAACATCTTCTTCCTCAAGGATCAAGAATGTGGTTGTGAGTGTGGAATGCACAACTATGGTTAATTGCCGACCACTTTATTTACCACACCTCAAAGTCGCAGTTTAGCTCTATCAAGCCTGTGTCCTAACAGAGAGAATTTCTCTCTATGGTTTGCATCACAATTTTAACATAGATTTGCTTTTGGCCTTTTTTATTTCTAAAATGCAGTCAGTTACAAAGTCAACCCCCCTGTTCTAACAGCTCCAGGCTAGTGTAGGGGCTGGGATTGGATAAGTTTTAAATTAAAAAATCATTAAGCAAGTAAAATAGGTTCACTTCTTGATACAGATCATTCTTGGTACATGAAATAAACCAAGTAGCATCAGACTTTCAAAATGCCCTTTCTAAGTAGACCCAAAAAAACGTGAAGCAAGATGTTATAGACTGTATGATACTCATGCAAGTAAATACAACGGAATTCCTACATTGGGAAAATTATGAATAGCATTTCAACAGATACAAGAAATAAAAATGAAAACGAAGAAGCATGAGCATCATCATGAACTAGAGCATTCACATTAGCAGCTTGGCTATGCAGCCTGGATGGATAAAGTTTGGGTTGATTGGGAAAGATCCTAGGTTCTTGTTATTTAGTAACGAAAGAGGGTACATATGCACACACGAATATTGGAATTAATCTCATCCCTATATACTGGATCGACACCTTTCCAGTGATCCTACCAAAAGCAGATAACCTAACCTCCAAAACGCTAAAACCCAGCTCACACATTGAGACTGCAAGCATTACATAGACTAAACTAAGGCTCAATCGGAATCACATTGAAGGAGAATTGCACGATAGTAAATGTTTGTGCGTGTTTTCCAGCAACTCACTTAAAGAAGAGAGCATTTCTTCTTCATTACAAGAACCCTTTAAAATTACCACTCGTCCACCTAACAATCTAATCACTGAGAACTGGACATGATCAAAGAACTAAAATTCTCGCAAACACAGCGAGCAGCCTAAATATTATACTTAGAGACACCAGTACATCCAGAACAAGCAACATCAACGTAAGAACAACAAAAGCTTAACACAGCAAGTAATCTATAAAAGGAAATAGAAGAAACACATATTCAGTAGCAATACATTCTAAACAAAATACAAGCACACCAATTAGTAAAATAATGCACAATACATGTATCCATCATCGGTGGGCACCATTATTATCAACCAAATTACCTTAAACTAAATTTGACCCATGTCATAAAAATTCACAAATGCAATAAAACCTGAACAGCAAACCCATAAACAGCACCCTGGTATACCAATAAATCGATAGATATATGAAAAGCTACATACGGAAACAATCACGGTAAATTAACGAAGGTGAAAAGAAAAGGAACAAGAAAAAAAACATAGCAAAAATATAAAGAATGTGTTGCGTGTACCAGTAATCCTTTTAGAGAAATCGTCATCCCACCAATCTAAAGGGCGTTGAGATTGGGGCTGCAGTGACGACAAAGCAGAAGCAGAAGCAGAAGCAGCATCGAAGGCATTTTGATCAACCTTCTTCTCTGCTTTCTTTCTTCTCTTGAAGCCTCTAATGGGTCCCATTAAGAAAACCAAACAAGGAATAATAAAGAAAAGAAGAGGCAAAGTTTCAAAGAATTAGCATAACGGATTATACAGATGGATGCTGAAAACAAAAACAAAACAAAGAAAAGGTTTGTTCAAAGCATGCAATATTGATATATTGAAGAGAAGGGAAGGGAGAAAAGAAAAGATGGTGGTGAAAACACAAGCAAATAGGCTTTCGATGAAAGAAAGGCAGCCCGGCCAATTTGAGTACAGAGTGACAGACGTGGTGGCTGTATCTTTTTTGGTTTTGGGTCTTGGTTTTAGAGGAAAGACAATGTAGCAAACAGCAATACAAGTTACAAGGCGTCCCTCGCTGCTTTCTCTCCTCTCTGTCTCCCTCTCTCTCCCCCCGCTTCTATTTTCTTTTCCGTTCCTAATATTTATTCTTCACGATTCTCTTTTTATAGTCCATTGTATTTTCGGTTTGATTGATTTACCACCTCGACATTGATTAAATATTCTATGGATTGGGTTTTGGACAAAACATAGTATTTCGGGCACTGCTCATTTAATGTTGTTTCGACTTTCAAACCCAATTCTCTAACAGAAATGTTTGAGTCAACATTTTTTTCTTAAAATAACAATAATTAAAAAAAAAAAGAGCTATTCATCCTTTGTGGCAGATGTTCAAAATAGGCCAACCAAGATTCAGGGCTGTTTTTTTTTTTTTTTATCTTTCACGAAGAAAAATATTTGTATTATTTATTATTGTTATTGTTATTGAAAGGGTGATCCGTACCTCAAACCGTAAAATAGAACTGTTATTGGTTCCTTAATGGAGTCACTAATCAATATTTTTATTTATTTATTACAGGGAAAAGTCTCGAACACAGAATCTTTTGAAAGGAAAGAATACCATTGCGAGTCGAGCCATACACATAGTGGCCGCTAATTTACATTTAATCAGTAGATTTACACGGAAATCTAAATCTTTTTGGCCAAATATCTAAAATATAGACTGTGATATCAAACGTATTATCTCCGGCCATGTGTACGTTCAACTTATCC
Organism: Populus ilicifolia; assembly: GCA_015708895.1. Taxonomy (NCBI): domain Eukaryota; kingdom Viridiplantae; phylum Streptophyta; class Magnoliopsida; order Malpighiales; family Salicaceae; genus Populus; species Populus ilicifolia. The sequence goes on from SRLM01000058.1 coordinate 1,372,917, forward strand.
AGACCTCCACTTCATAGATATCATGACAGCTAACTTCATCGACCAAGTTGGATTAGAATCATAAATAAGCACGAGTTGATCGCCATGGAGAAAAGCGAGTAAAATCGAATTTGGACAGAGGTTAGTTTGGTAAACTCGATCCAGAAAAATTTAATTCTATTATCCGTGAATGTGGATCCATTAATCGTGGTATCGAACTGTTGATAGGTGACAGAAATCACTTGCGCCCCTGGCGACGTCTTCCGTGTCAAAATACAAAGTCACTGTGATATGGTTGTTGTGTTATGCAGATATAAACAATGAAACATTGAAATGTCGGGACAAAAACTAATCGAAAGAAAAAATAACACCATGAGAGGTCCACCGAGCTAGTTTATATAATTGACGGAGTCTGTCATTCGAAGACGTTTCAAAGAGAGGGACTGATCGGACTCGAGATTAAGTTGAAAACGATGCTGGGCACAGCCCGTGGGAGACGACGAGGGACATTTCTAGTTTTTTATCTTCTACTTTCTCGAACCAATTGACCTTTCTCTAGGGTTGTGACTTTTATGTGTTGTTTGGAAAATCAAGATTCCATTAGAAAATGAAATGATTTTAACATTATTTACATAAATTTAGTATTTCAAAAGCATTAAGCAATATAAATAAATTATATAACTAAACGGGTAATTTATTTTAGATTTTACTTCTCAAAAATTGATCTCTCTAGCAGCTAGCTTTCTATCACCCTCTCACTCTTAGCTTGAAATATTATTTTTTTTATTCGAAAAAAACTACAAGGACAGGTTGGATAGATGACAGTGAATTATATAATTTTAAAACTTGTCTCCAATAAAAGAATTTAATTAACAGATCAGATAAATTCAATCTACTTAAATGTTTTAAATTATTTTTAGTATAGAATTAGTCCCAGCAAGTTGTTAGCCAAATGATTTCAGCCGGCAAAAAAAAAAGAAAAAAAACAAGAAGTACACTTGACTATATACAAAAAGGGAGGTGCTTCTAAAAAGACAGTAATTTTTGTTTTTTTTTTTTTTTTTTAAACTTCGAGAACATAGTTTTCTAGACAGCATGGTCAAATTAAACCGAGTTTGATAAAACCATGCGAGGTCACTAGCCGTACGAGACTGATAGTTTTATATATAAATATATATATATATATATATTATTGGGAACTTATTTATTTTTATATTTTATAAAATACTTTTGAAAAAAATAAATTTTATTTATTTTTTCTTTACTTTAAATTAATATATTTTTAAAAATATTATTTTAATTTATTTTTAAGTAAAAAACACTTTAAAAAGTAACTACGCTGTTAAAAAAAAAACTAGATAGGTGGTTAGAGTTACTACACAAGCTAAATTAATTTTTATAATAATAATAAAAAAATATTCAGTCCAGTAATAATATAAAATAACTTAAATTAAATTTATTAAAACACGGCTTAAAATATAATACTAAAACAACTTGTAAAAAAAGAAGTAAAGAGAAATTGTAAAGCTCAAGCTTATTAATCTAATGTCAAGGATCAAGAATGTAAAAAAAAAAATTCAAAGAAAAAAATTAAAATCAACTCAGATTAATTTTATAAATTCACAACACATGACATTAAATTAAGATAAAAAAATAATTTAAAAGAAGGATCGAGTAAGAAAGGATCAAAGCTCAATAAAAAAAATAAAAAACCCCGGTTAACCTAAGTTAACTTTACTAACTCGTTCTCGAAATTACCAAACAAAAAGAAAAGTGAACAAAAATAACAAAACTCAATGCCAAATTATTCAATACAAAATAATAAAATTAAAAATAATAAAAATATAAAGGAAAGTAAAGATTTTATACAACTCGACTAATCCATCATTGGCATCAAATTAAAAAAAATAAATAGAGTTTTTAAAAAATAAACTTGTAAAAAAAATCAAAGTTAAATAACAAATATTAAAAAAATACAATCTAATTCAAGCTAAAATCATTAACTTGGGCTCTTAGGATAACCCAGTAAAAAAAATAAAAAAACATAGTTTAAGAGTGAATAACTTAATATTTAATAATGAAATTGTAAAAAAAAAATCTTGTAAAAGTATTTAAAAGATCTAAAAAATATATATATAACAAGAGCCGGTAAGTAATTTGATGGGAAAGGAATGACCGCACGAATAAATAAATAAATAAATAAAATTGCCATCACGTGGAATTGTCGAAATTTAGCTGGAAGGTATAATCTGTGGATGCTGCCTGCATCTTCGCGAGTAAAGCATGAAAGAAATAGGAAAACTGGGCATCAAAAATCAAGAATTCACATGAATACCCCATGTGGAAAAGGAGCATACAAATCCCAACCACGTTTTTTATTATTAAGGAATTATGTTCTTTTTTAAAAAACAAAACCTTCATGTTTAAGATTTAGAATTAATATTTAAAAAATCA
>SRLM01000058.1:1375392-1418849 GCA_015708895.1 Populus ilicifolia
TCTCCCCCCTAAGAGACATGAAAAGAAAAAAAAATAGTTAATATGAAAATATTAACGGGAAAAGAAGATATTATTTAGAATGAAAAATATTAAAATAATTATGAGCAGCATTAATGATTAATTATTTCTAAAATCAGAGGGGCTATTTATATTATTATTTTTAATTAACTTATAATTTACCCGAGGTTGTTGGTTTTTTCCCTGGTCAAGCAAGCCTTTATTTCCATCATGTCTGGCAATGAATGCTTTCGAATGACCCAGGATCTATCTCAAACAAATAAATAAATGATTTTTTTTTTTAGAGTTGGTTTTTACACTGTAGCAACAATTATTCTTTATCTAAAAATATATTAAAACAATATATATAATTTTTAAAAAAAATTATTTTTGATATTATTATATTAAAATATTTTTTTTAAAAAAATAACTTCAATAAAAAAGATAAATTCAATTTAAAAAAAATATTTTTGAAAGATAAAAAAACACAAACAGTGTAGCAGACGGGACTGACCGAAGCTAGTTTTAAGAGTAACGATAATTTGACAGGAAAAAAAAATAAAAACAATTCCTCTAAATTTGAACAATTTAATTATTTGGATTCATCATTTATCTGTAAGATCTACCTTTTCGACGTATGAGATTATCTGGAAAATTAATTTGAAGAACTGATCGTACAAATTTAACATTTCTTTACTTTAAACTGATGAAAATTGAATCGGAAATATCTCCAAAAAAAGGGGAAAAAATTACAAGCCATTAATTCTTATTTGAGAACCTCTTTGATCCGCATCCCACCAATTTCATCAGAACCACAGATGGCTTCATTCTTCCACTCGGACAATCGTTTCCTACTTTCTCACATTTAATAGTCGCCGACGACCCTTTTTCCTCCACAGACCTTTCCAAACTCTCGAAGGGTTTTGAACTAGATTTGAGTGATGGTTTAGAAGCCGCCTCCTTACTTCCCAACACAGTGCTAGGCCCTCTGTGCCCAATTTCTCTAGTACCATCAATTTTCACTCTTCTATTATCATCTGTCTGTGTTGACACGTTATAAGTACCCTCGCCAGCAATTTCTCCAGTGATTTTGGCCTTGTAAACTTTGTATTCTTCAAGGTCATCGAATGTAGTCCATGAACGGTTTTTCCGTCTAATGGCCGGAGAGTTCGAGTCCTCGCTTGAGCTGCTAATAATGTCCGAGAAAACTTTGGAGGTTCTTGATGATGTTGTATCGTACCGAAAGCTCAGAGAGGTTTCTAAGAGTAATGATCCTTTGAGAATGTATTCTTGGCCACCACAAGGGTGTATAGAGTCAGTTTCGGACAAGTCCTGCCACACAAATCCATTTTTGTACCTCCTAAAAATGAATCAGCACAAGCATGCATTATTGCTGGGAAAATGAATGCGGCCAAGCGAACCAGAAGTCTTAACACATCAATATAGTTGTTTTATTAGTTTTCTTACAATTAACTAACCGAGAATAATTGAAAGAACGATCAAGTTACCTTTTGGAGGACCAGGAATACAGACTAGCCATGCCTTGACCTCGGAGATGGTTTAGCCTATCTGTCACGTCTGAAAAATTGGGTTGGAATTATTTCATATAACACACACATAGCAGTATACGTTCAACATTAATGTGCTAAAGGGATCTTCAACTTTCAAATTTTCAAGAAAAAATCTCTTCATAAACACAAACACACACTCTGTGTGCTTTTCTATGAATGGATATACCACCTTTGAGTTGAAGCCCTTGGGGAGAAGATAGAGGGACTTCCATGAAATGAGGATGTTCAAATTGGCCATTCCGTGTGAGATAGTAAACCACAGCTACTTTCAGCTCAGATTTTGATTTTGGCAGGATCGTCATCTTGGTTCTGTCAGGACTTGTTTCCCTGTCTCGATACTTGTTTGCCATTGATAACTCTCTTCTATCTGTGGAATTGGTGGCAGCCATTACGGGGATCAAGAGAAGCAACTCTGACAGTTGAAAGGTTTAGGCAACAACAGAATTTGATATAAGATGGAGAAGAGTTGCTGATTAGTGTATGGTATTCAATGGTTTTGACTTTCTAGTGCCCGAGGCTTTGAAAATCTTGAGCTGGCAAAGAGAGAGGAAGTCTTGTTCAATTGAGGGAACATATTGGAGCAAAGAATGGAAGTTTGTATAGCTCGAAGGTCTTGGAAGTTTGGATGGAGACAATTTGACCACCTTGCTAGCAAACAGAGATGGGAATATCATTAATGCAATCCTATTATATGTAGATTGAGTACAGGCTACTAGAATTAGGTAAAGTCTCTGGATAATAAATGAAAATAGTATAGAGCGAATTCACGAGACAATTAGTCATTAAATTTAGGGCCCAGTGTAAAAATGTTTCCTAAGAGCACTATCCCTTGCAATCTGGTCACGGACTACATTGAACTTTACAAGATCCTATTTTCGATATTCACAAGTCAAAGCCTAGCCCGTGAAAACATGAAATGCTTATCAAGGGGACAAAACTTGACAGTTTACTACTACAAGTTCCAAACCAAAAGCCTGGACATATGGAGGTCAGTATAGAATCTTCTAGCTTCAAGCAAGAAATACACCCTGACTTGCAAGTCACTCTTACCCCAGCCTCACGTATTATATCTACAGTTCATCATATGTAGTTGAAGGTCCTTAGAGACCCATGCTCGATTTGGGGCAAATAATGCCATGGTTTGTGCTTCAAGATCAGGATGCTCCAACCATACCTGGTTTTCGCAAATATGCCGGAGGGATTTGGGAAGCCAGACGTGCAGGAGGCAGGATGCCGCAGGTCGCTTCTGTAGAACTTGGTTACGCACAATTAATAGAAGCCTGTTTTAAGACACCAGCGTAAAGAGTTCACATTGCCCGCAGTTTCAAACACAAGACGCTCGTGCATCAACAAAGTGAACCTGCCGAGTATTGCGGATCAAGCTGGAGTTTCTGATGCGCTTCCTGCCAGTCGATAGCAATGCTAAGGATCTTAACTCTTGAACCAGGCGGCATTCAACTGACATTAAATCTAACTATTTCCAATCTTGTTAGGAGTTGAGACAGAGAAAGGACTTTCCATGCAGCTAAGAAATGAGCAACGAATTTTGATTTTGAATTAATAAAAATATCCAAGTTATGATCCAGTGCATTCAATTCAACTGATTTAGTAGATTAACTTGGAAAAGAACAGTATAACAACTAGTGCCTATGACCAGTCCAAAACAGATTATACTGGAATTCATAGAGATTCCAGCAAAAATATAAAGCAAGCAATTCTCTTTGCTTAGGTGAGTAAATCAGAAAAGAAAAACAAATTTAGAAAACCACTTATTTAACTTGTATTGGAATCTCTTGGTTCAGTAGTTTGCTTCTTTGGGCAAGCCGTAGAAATGTGCCCCTTTTCAGTTTTCACCACATTCATAGCAGGTCCTCCTCTTCATCTTGCCACTGCTAATGCTCGGCACACCATCATTGACTTCATCACACTCGTAGCCATAGGCAGAGCACCTGATTGGATGTTTGCTTCTGCAACCAATAGGCTTTCGACTCCCTGGAGTTGTGCTCCCTTTTAGGAACCACACAACTTATCTTGATGGGTCTCCCACAGAAAATCTGCTGATCCAACTTTAGTGCCTTCATCAATGAGGCATTGTCAGAAAAATCAAAATGACCATAACCACGGAACCCCCCTGTTTCCAAAACGTAAAGATGATATTTTGCAATCTGAGAAAAATTTCCTCGGGCCATCTTCAGTTATATCCCATGACAAATTTCCAACATAGATCCTATCGAAACCTGCACGGAAGTATTCCAACATAGATCTACAATTCCTGGGGCAAAATTGGCATCCTTGTTGGCTCTAGTTGTCCTGTAAGGCTGAATTTTCAGATAAAATCCGCCCCTGAGAAGTATTACAAGTTTTATAAGCATGTTGAGGGGGTGGGCCGTGGGCGAAAACAAATAATGGACAGGTTAGTAAAATGTTGTTTTTTAGTTACTCGCATGTCAAATCCATCAAATGCCAAGGCCTGTTTGGCAGCAGCTTCAGCCTGCATAGAAGAATTGCAGTAGAATCAACAAAAGAAATCAGCCTAGCTAGGGGAGAGAGAAGTTTCAAATTTTCACTGTTCAAAATATTCGAACTTCATTTCAGTACATCTTAACATCTATGTGCGTCTCCTAGAATCAACTTAATCAAAGACTTATCTTAGCATCGCTCTGATTCCATCCATGTTTTATGCTTTGGCAGTGACTCCTTCACAGGAACCCACCACTTCCTATTTTTTTTTTTTATCAATTTCCAGCATTTTGACCAGCGACTATGATAAATCGGACAAAATTTGATTCATAGTGATCGCTTCGTTTTATAGGGAAGCAGATTTTCCTGCCATCAAATTTTCAGCTTTTCAAACCCAGAAAAGAAGTGAAGATCTTTTAATGGAGAACAGTGCTAAGATTTTTGTTTCTGTAGTCGCAGTAACTTTTTGAAATATTTTTAATATATTAAAATAACATTATTTTATTTTTTAAAAAATATTTTTAATTTCAATATGAAATATTAAAAAAATATTAATTTAAAATAAAAAATATTTTTTTTAAAAAAAATTTTAAAAGCATAAAAATAATCCAGACGCGAGTATTCTTTAAAGTTGATACCCTGAAACTAATGGTGGCAATTCCTCTAAATTTTCCACTGTCGGGAAACGTCATTCAACAGAAAATGGTAATGGGTCTAATTTTCGGCCCATATCTATACATTTTTTATGGGTTTGTGTAGAGCACATGGGCCAAATATCAGGGTGGGCTCCGGGTGAAGCCCGAACCCGTCAAAGTGCAACAACCATTTGTTAAGATGTGGTTTGTGAAAATAAGTTATGATATTATTATGCCTTTAATTTCAAAGTCCACAAATCATAGTACAAGAAGGTGTAGAAATCCAAGCAGATTCAATGCACAGGCAGATACGAAATTCTGAGCAAAGTTTTGATGAATCTCATAATATTTTCGCCCTGCAATTTGATCACCTTGAGGAGCACTTGACATGTTCTTGGTACATGTTATTCCATGGTTATATAATTTTTTTTAACCTTGAGATAAAATTTGATATACACTGATTTTTAAAATATTAAACTAGAGATACGTTAAGAGATTATTTTTTAAAAATATATTAAAATAAAATATATTATCTTGTCATAGGCTAAATACAAGATTGTGGTAATTTTATAAAATTGGTATGAAAAAAATTCAATTTCAATTAATCAACTATTAAAAGTTAATAATAATAATAATAATAATAATAATAATAAAATATTTTATTAGAAAAAGAGTATTTTTAAAGATGTAAAAATATTATGAAGTAAACATAACACTTCTATATTTAAATTTAAAATATAATTTTAAATAAAATAAATAAAAATAAAAATAATAAAGATCAATGATTGATTAAAAAATTAAAAAATAATAAAATTAACAACAAATTTTTATTATATGAAATAATTAAAAATATATATATCAATTGAAATAACAAGGATTGGATTTAAAGGAAAAATAAATTAAAGGGCTGTTGTAAAATTTTGAAAAATAAAGCATTGAAATCAAGGATAAAAGATAATAAAAAAAAGAAAAGCAAATCACTACAAAGCAAGAAAGAATTAGGCTACGTATACCGTCTGAAGAGATACACCTCCCTGCGACTAATCAAAAGACATTAAGGATGCCTTTTTTTCTGCAACAAAAGAAAATTACTAAGGATTTTTTTTTTAATTTGAAGGGCAATAAAGTTATTTTCCTGTATATTGTTAAAAGTCATATATATATATATATAAAACCCTCAAATCGATTATTTTATTTTAAAAACAATTAAATAGTTGTATTGTTCAAAGAAAAATATAGAAAAACTAAGTTGCTCCATGTCAGCACGAATGAGCATAGGAGACAAGGTAAGGAAATCTTGATTTTAAGGGTTATGAGGTCATTTTATTATGTTGTGAAATGTAAAATATTAAAAAAGCTCCCAGATTCAAGTTAAATATATACTGTTTTTTAAAAGTAATTTAGTAATTATATTTTATAAAAAATATAAAAAAACCGAGTTACTCTTAATAAGTGTGAATAAGTACTAGGAGGCAGTAAGGAAATCTTGATTTTAATGATAAGAGTTTTTTTTTTTTAGTCTACGTGGGGTGTTCGGGCCAACTTGCATTCATCACAACTAATCTCTACAATCCATTGAACATCCTGCAAATCTAATAAGCAGGTAAGACACCGCGAGGATAACAAGTATGCATGGTAAAACTTGAATCTAGATACGAAAAAAAAGAACAAGTCCCTTCCACCACAATAAAAAAAATTATCTTACTACACGTAGAAAGTGACATGTTGAAAAATCTTCCAAACATAAGTTAAATAATATATTTTTTAAAGTAATAAAGTTATAATACCGTATAAAAAAAGATTGAAGTCGCCGTATAAAGACTAATTGACAATGTTAAATTATTCAATTACCTCTAAAAAAATTTATTTTTTTTAGTACAATAAAATAACAGTCACATTATCTTGATCCATAATAAATCAAGATTTTTCTACACTACTTTTTCCACGTCCTTTAGATTTTTGTTAATGTGAAAACGAACAATTAACCTCAAAATACCTTGTAAAAAAAAAGGACAAATAAAAAAAAAACCAAAGTCACGAGGCCTTTCGTCTCAAATGTCTCCTTTTAATATCTATGAAATCTTCTCCAGGGCCCTAAACGGAGCTGGAATGGTTTTATTGGATTTAGATGGGATATTGAGTATTGAGCTTGACTTTTCCATCCAGCATTAAAAGTAGAATTGACGTGTCGCTGAGGGTCATGCTCTAGGACTTGCTCAAGGCTCCCCGGCCCCCACACCATGCTCAAAAACCAAAAGGAAACAAAACGAACCTGTCGTTCTACACGTAGTTTGATAGATATGCAATAAATGCATTTGGATTGGAATCGAACGTACACCCCTTGTAGGAGATGATGTCCTTCGCTGACAGTAACAGCATCGTTAACATAAAGTACAGTACTGGACACCATCGTTTCTTTCTCAACGACTTCCGGTTCTACCAAAAAGTAAGGAAAGCTCGGCATGTTCAGCTCCGAGAGAACCAGATGGGTCTTCTTTTCTACTAGATTTGTTCAGCCAGTGGCATCTCCAAGAAACCTTTGACAGACCATTTTAAGGTATCATCACTTACTGTTTCTTTCTTTTTACGTTTCTGTTTGTTTACGAGGCGCACCTTCTTCAAAGTTCAAAGCATGTAGTGCAGGGGCGGAGCAAGAAATTTTTTTTGATGAGGGTCAAATTAAAAGAATAATTTTAAAAAGGTTTGTTTTATTGAAATATATATTAAATGAGGGCCAAGAGAGGGGCTGGGAAAATAGCGAACTGGAGTACTGGGTTTTCTTCATCTTTCCATGATACCAGGGATCTTGCATTTTTTAATAATTCCTTTTTTGTTTATCCAATTGATTCTCTTTACGGACAAAGAGCTGTAAAATACTTGCACAACTAGTCATTTTAAATAAAAACTTGTAAAGGTAGATGACTGTCTGTATAAAATTATAAATAATTAAAATCTTTTAAAATATTTAAGATTTAAGAATATTTCTTTATGCATGTTTAATAAGTGAAGTCTTAAGCAATTTTTATTTTCCATGTAGTCATGGTCTTTTGTTGAGCGTGACTAATTTTATTTCATAAAAAATAATTAATAAATATATTTTATTTATTCTTAAAATCTTTTCCCAAGTGTAGATCTTGAGATTTCGAGATACTGTTCAAGTGGCTGTTGGTTTAAACTCGCTATACGTGTTTAGAAAACAACTGTATATTGTGCAGATTCTATCGGTTCATCTGTGGCATTTCTTGTGTCTTTGTTGAGCTATTTGAGTTTATATTAGCTTGGATTAGGAAGCAGGACTGGATTTTCTTGCTAGCTCTTTCTATCTCATTGAATACTTGATCTATCACAGCTTGATTCTATTTGTATGAATTAGGCATCGAGTGTATTAGTATTGACGTGCTCGAACCTCTAGAAAGAATTAAATAATATTATGTCAAGCTCATTCTGAAATGGCAGAGGAAGCTATTCCACTAGACAGCGATAACTTGACTCAAGGTCGAATTTCCCTCGTGCACGCATTGAGTAACGGATTTTCGTGAAAGACTGCTTACATGAGCCAAGCGATACTAAGAGTTAGAATTTTTATATAAAAAATATTAAAAAAATTAAAATTTAAAAGTTTGAGATTTTTTTATAAAACTATATTAAAAAGTTTTAGGTTTAACTACAATGTTTTATCTAAAAATAATATTTATAATATTAATAGTAATATTAAATTTATATAATTCAAGTTTAAATAAATTTGATTACAATTTTAGAACTAATAGTCTTAAATATAAGTTTGACTGTAATATTTTTTTTTCACTTGTTTTTTTTCTAGATATCATACCCATGCAATACCACAAGCTTGTGGCATATTTGTGTGTTGTCGGTTTGTGAAAAAAAAACATAATATATATATATATAGAAAAACTATTATAATCTATAATGTTTTAAAGAAAAAGGTTACAAAACTGAATTTTCAAATATTAATAAAAATTAAATGAACAAAAAATTTTTTAAAAAAATATGCAGGGAAACACTATAGTAATTTATAGTGTTTCATGAGAAAATCTATAATTGTAATTTTTAATTAACTTAATATTAAAAATAATAAAATTAATAAAGATAATTTTGAAAAAAAAATCATGTAGGGGAACACTGTAGTAATCCACGGTATTTTTAAGAAAAAAACTACAAAACTAAATTATCAACCATCTTAATATAAAAAAATATAATCGACAAAAACTATTCTTAACAAAATATAAAAATCATATAAAGAAATATCATAATATGAAATAAAGAAAAAACTATGAAACTAAATTCTCAACCAGTTTTATATTAAAAAAATAAAAATAATTCTTAAAAAAATACGAAAAGAAGAAGAAGATAATTTTGGGGAAAAAAATAAAAAAATAAAAAAACATGTGGGGAAAATAAAAGCTGGATTTTCAACCAGTTCAATATTAAAAACAATTCGACTAAGATAATTTTTTTAAAAAATATATGGGAAAATATTGTAGCTAAATAAAAATAATATGAAAAAACATTGTAATAATCTACAGTATTTTAAAGAAAAAACTATGAAGTAAAATTGAGAAAGATTATTTTGAAAAAAAAGAGAACAAATTCATAAAAAATAAAAAAAAGTCATATAGAGAAACATTGTAGTAATCTATAAGTTTTTCTTTAAAAAAATAATGAAGAAAAAAAAATAAAAATCTGAATGAATTGGGTTACCTTTTTAAAATAGGTTAACTTGTAAAATCTTGAATTCATGTTGTGAAAGTTTGATAATTCAAAAAAAAATTGATGGGTTATTCATAATTAATTGTGCTAACCCATCAAATTAGGTTAACTCGTCAAACTTGGAATCCGAATCATGAAGGTTTGATAATTAAAAAAAAAATTCAACAGGTTTATTCAAAGTTAACTAGGTTAACCCATCAAATTAAGTTAAATATAGGAAAATATTATATTAATAATTGTTGAACACCGTGCAATAATATAATATAATATAATATAATAATAATAATAATATATTAATAATGAGAAAAATTAAAAAATACAGGATTAATGGGCATACTTTTTAGAATATAGATTAATGGGCATGCGTTGACCATAGAATAGGAGAATAATTGTTGAACACCTCGCAACCTCAACGAGGCTTTATATATACATCCAATATAGTAGATGGCTAACATGTATAATATATGCAATCTGCCTGTGTGAGTGATCTTTTGCCTTTTGCCACAGGAGCGTGCTGTTCTGTTCTCCTGGATTTTGCATGTACTAGTTAGTTATGTTGTTTGCACTACTATTGCAGTCTGATTAAAATGAACTGAAACAAGACTAATTTTGATTTTCTTATTTTTGAGCAGGATCCTTCTTACAGAAGCCAATATGGATGATTTGATCAGTAGTTTACCAGATGAGATCCTTTTCCGCATCTTTTCTTCACTCCCTTTTGAATCCGCCGCACAAACAATTTTTCTTTCAAACCGATGGAGGCTCCTGTGGGAGACTGCTTTAGTGCAACATGGCACTGAAGAGGATGTTGCTAATGCAATGTCTGGCTTCCTTGCCAATTTTGATGAGAAAGATCCATCAAAGAATACCAGGAAGTTTCGGTTCCACTTTTGCAATGGTAGTGTCCTCTTGGTTATCATTGCACGTAATGGCAGCCTTCGTCTCCATTTCTCTACTGGGAAACAAGAGTTTCCTCAGCAATTTGGCTTGCAATTAGAGTTCAATCATCAAAACCTAGCCAGCCAACCATCTCCATCTTCCTTTTATGTTAAAAGTCTTCATCTGATGTCAGTGACCTATCTTACTAATGAGGTAGTTTCTTCCATAATGACAAACTTTCAGATTCTTGAGACCTTGAAAATCACTTGCTGCAATTTTTTGCAATCTTTAAGTATTGGCTCTGATACAAAGCTTTTAAGCTTAACCATTCTCGACTGTCCACAACTACAATCTCTCCACATCAGATCTTATAAGCTTCGCACTTTCCGCTATCGAGGACCGCTACCTTGGTTTAGGCCTGAATATCACTTTAACCTGGCTGATTCCTACCTTGATTCCAGACAAGGCCCTGGCTACAGTAGCTTCTCTGGCCGTGACTTTGACTCGGTTCTATTGACTATAAAGAACGTAAAAGTGCTTACTCTATGCAAATGGACATTTGAGGTATACTCTAATCTTGGTTTTGATCTTTAGTCTTTCTTGTTATGCAAGTTGTGATTGTTTATTTTGACTGTTATCGTAAGAAAGTAACTTCAGGACTTTCTGCTGCAGGCGTTGATCTGCCCATCGCTATCCACATTACTTGCAGATTTCCAATTCTATAATTTAAAAGAGTTGTGGTGGATTGATAATTCAAACGAAAGATATGACGGAGAAGCGTTAATCTCTTTCCTGAAATTATGTCCTTCATTACAGCAACTCTTCGTGACAGTAAGTGTTTTGAGTATATCCAGAGGTCAGACTTTTTATTTCCTTCTTTATGACGATTTCCAGTTGAGTATACCACAGCAACTTCTTTTATGAATGTCTTTTTGATATACATTTGGACAAGCTTCTAGACAGCACTATCAAGGCTTGTGATCTCCGAGACATATTGTTCATTAACAGGTTCTATTTATTTATTTAAAAAAAAACACAGCTGCAATGGGCTCGGTATGTTGACAGAGATTTTACTAGTTCCTAAGAACTGCAAAATTTCCGATATGAACTCAGCTTTATTCCAATACCAAAAAAAAGCATATCTATTAGATTAACACCTTGATGAACTTGTGTCCAAGGGAATTAAATTCTTTTCTGAAAATTGTTTTTCATATCTTAAACTACGATTAATAGTTTTATATCGCTGTGCAGATTGATCCGAAAAGCTTCTTCATGAAAAGCAGCAGTAAATATTCTATACGAGCGGGCAGGAATACGCAACTGCATCATCTAAAACTGGTTAAATTAGACGGATTTGAAAATCAAGCAGATGAAGTACTCTTGGCAGAACGTATAGGAAAGGTTGTCACTACCGAGCCACTTATACTAACATCATCAGATCTAACTTGCTTGCGAAAATTTGTTGAGGTAAGCTCAAACCAGCCAAGGCAGAACAGTACAGACAAAATGGAAGAGGTAGCGCCCCAGTCATGTGAAAGGAAGTGTTCTTATAAATTTGTGGAAGTTCAGGATACGAGAGAACTGCATCCTAAACATGTTCATATGGGTCTGTGAACTCGGATTCTGTGCATAAATCACATTCTGTTCCACTTATTTTCAAGTTAGCCACCTCTTTTTCGTCCATGAGGCCCTGCAGAATCTATAATGCAGAGGTTTCGTTCTTGTAAACAATGAGGACGCCAGTTTGTTTGAGCAACACTTAATGACATGTCTCCTCCATGTTGTCCTAGTTTCAGTTTCTCACCGGTTAAAAATTTAAAAACGAAATATGCACTGATTTGGATGTTCTTAATTAAGAAAAGGTTTGCTTCTTTAGAGCTTGTCCCAGGCTCCTATCTGTCTGTATCAGTGATTGTTATCCGTTCTTGTTTCACTTTCAGAGTGTATTTATGTCAGCCACATAAGAAAGAAATTTTCGGGCTGGATGGTTGCAAGGCAAACAAAGTACTTCCATTGATTCAACAAGTAAAAGACAACATGGTCTTAGCCTGCTGACACCGAATTAGTGGAAATAAGAAGAATGCAAAACCTTTAACGAAAGTACAAAAAATCGAAACTTCATCTCTCTTTCATCTGAGAGCGGAGAGATATTTATGTCCTAACAGGGGATGCAATTCTTAGAAATCGTTAGTGGGAAGTCACGTTATCGTTCAAGGGCAGCTATGGCAGCAACTATCGCCGGACTGAACCAGTAGACTCAGTGGAGAATCCAATTCTATCTTGCCGCAGCAGGACCCAAAGAGACTGCTAAAATGTTGGCACCAGCTATGAAATCATTGCAATAGGTGCAGTGATGCCCAAACCTCCTTTCTTTGGATCCTCTGCTGTGGCAAACACGGCGAAGACTAGTCCAGAGGTCACCACGATCACAAAACACATTCCATCACTCACACTCACACCTGATGATAGAGAAAATGATGATACTTCCTGCAGGAAACAAAGTTTAAATTGGAATCAGGGATTAGTCTATTAAATAAATCAGAAAAAACGTAAACTGTGTGCTACGCTACTTCTAGCCATCGCATCAAAATCATAAAAACCAGTAGCTAAACCGCAGTACCATATCCAGACTAATCATCATCGTCTGTTTTAAAACCATTGATACAGACAATGAGACCACGCTGTAGGTGATTGTTGGAACGAGCTTTTGGACAAACAAGAAGACAGCTGCTGTGGTGGTGATGGCAGTAGCGGTAGTGGAGGAGCTGACAATGGCAGTATTTGGTGGGAAGGAACGGAATGTGGATTGCGAAGGAACATTTAGATACTAAAATGCGTGTTTTTAGACAGAGAAGAAGCATATATATCGGGGAGAAAGCAGGGGAAGGACATGCAGGGTAATTCTGTCTGAAGAGTTCTTTGTTTTGTTGGTTTTTTGGATTTCTGAGAGAGGACTTGGCAAGGGAGGGCAAAATCCATAAAAAGTTAGGACTTGAAAGTGCTTTGTCTTGCTAAGATCCACAAAATGTGATCGACTTGGTTTACATCGACCAAGCTTATACGGGAATCCTTCATTATAATCCTGACGTGATGAGTAAAACAGTGACAGAAATAGCTGCAGTAAAGCTAAAAAATGTTCTTGTTACTGTGTTATTATACCACCTGTGAACACACGGCAATCCTCACATCCAAACGACAGACCCTTTTGTACACAGACAAGCCGGTCTTTATTGTTCCAACTTTGATAGATGAAATATTGAGATCATAAGACATGTAGACGTCATAGGAACCAATGCTAGTTAAATATTTCGAAACTCATCCTCAATGTTATGAACATCTGAAGAATAAGTCATTGGAATGAGAAGATTTGAAAATAAGCCAGTACAATCGAACTCAAAAACCTGTATGCACGGTACAACACCTGCAAAATTGCCTCATTCAATGTTGTGTTAATTTCAATATTGAAGGAGCCAAATCTTATAGAAGCTGGCAGGAGCACTCAGTTGCAACATCTAAAACTGATAAAGGATGGATTTGCAAATCACGAGGATGAAATCCTCTCGGCCGAATATATAGGAAAGGTGGCCACCACTGAGCTTATCAATCCTAGCATCGCGAGATGGGAATTGCTTGCGAAGTTTGATTTAGTTACATCCTCAATCCAGCCAAATCAGAGCAGAATAGACCACTTGGAAGTGGCAGCACTCAGCCATATGAACATAAATGTTCTTATAAATTTGATGAAATACAGGTTAAGGAGTGATGTCTAGGGTTTGGTGCTTAAAACCTTGTCCCGGGCTTCTTTCTGTTAATATTAATGCTTATAATCTGCTCTTTTTTTTTCACTTTCGGAGTTTTGGTATTGCATTATTACTCCCCTGTCACTTGAACAACTTTCAGTTATGCCCTGATATGATTAAATGTGTCCAAGAAAGTCAGTCATCGAAAGAAGAGCTTTCAGACTAAATGTTTTCAAAGAAAACAGAACATTTCCATTCATTCAACAGGTAAAACACAATTAAACAAGGAACCATCCACTGCTGTAAAATAAGTGGAAACAACAACAATACAAAAATCAACAACAACCAAACTACCAGAAATCCCAACCTTATCCCTCCCTGGTCTAAAAGGGGAGAGATTGAAATTTCAACAAGGGATGCAATGCTTAGAAATCATTGGTGGGAAGGGGCTCATGTCCACCACTGCCAATGAAAATGTTGTCATAGACAAGGGCAGCAATGCCAGCACCAATGAATGGACCAAGCCAGAAAACCCAGTGGTTAGTCCAGGTCCAGCTCACGACAGCAGGACCAAAAGAGACAGCCGGGTTCATTGATGCACCATCAAAAGCACCACCAGCTAAGATGTTGGCACCAACTATGAAACCAATTGCAATAGGAGCAATAATTCCCAAATTTCCCTTCTTCGGATCCACCGCTGTGGCATACACAGTGTATACTAGTCCAAAGGTCATCACAATCTCAAAAACTACAGCGTTCCATGCCCCCACCCCTGATGATAGCCCAAAAGCTGGTGTTTCCTGCAGTAGAAAATAAATAAATAAATCAGAATGGTAACAAAGCTATCATGTTGGTATTCTAGATTGGCATTAAGCTGTTAAACAGATTTGTATGCTTAAGTTAATGTCTTACCAATCCACCGGTGGAGAACTTAAGAAGCAAGCAAGCAACAACAGATCCTAGCAACTGTGCAATCCAATACAAAATGCTCCTCAACAGGGTGATGTTTCCTCCAATAAGGGCACCAAAGGTCACAGCAGGATTCACATGACCTCCAGAAATGTTAGCACCAACCGAAACAGCCACAAAGAGCGCAAATGCGTGTGCCAACGCGGCAGCTACTAGTCCAGCAGGAGTAGTCGAAGCACTGTCTGTCAATTTGTCTGCCAAAACATCAAGCCTTGTCATGAGTGAGCCACTTGCAGGAAAAAAAAAATGCTGCCTGTTGTTTTCAAAAGGTAAAATTGCATTTCTTTTCCATTTTATCATGTGACTTTTGTGGGACAACTTCTCTAGCGATGGAATTGCTTGTCAGTATCTATATATTACCAAGTATTTCTTGCCTGAAATTCAATGCACAGAGTTTTATGATACTATGATCTAATTTATCCACCCTGTAATCAAATACTATGAAATGTGAAACAAAAAAGAGCAACTAGAATTGATATCTTACTAAATGCCATGCCAGATCCTGAACCAGCAAATACAAAAATAAGCATAGAGATGAACTCTGCCAAAGCAGCCCTCAGTGAATCTGGTTGGCTTGCCTCTCCAGGTGTTCCAACTGCAATTCTATTGATAGGCATTTCGTTGAATCTGAGCTTAGTTTCTACTTTTGTTCAAGCTCTATACTTGTTTTAAAAGCTCTCCTCGATTTTCCTTCTTAGTTATAGCTAGTCTTGAGGGACACTAACCCTTTATATATACCTGAAATAACGGCTAAAGAACTGGTCCAACCGGTTACCTGGTAAAACATCAAGACCAGGAGGAAGTGGCATTTTATTAAGGCGACATGACGGTGACTTTACAGCTAGTAAATAGGACTTGTGGGTTAATAAGGTGGTGACACGTTTGTGGCGGAGATTGAATTTAGCTTGGCAAGGAGAAGATTGCGATCGCCGACCAAGTGAGGTGGCGGGCCCACTATCGCCATTGTGTACAGGCCAGTCTGTGTCACTAATTAATTGAGTAAACTAAACTTAGTCCTTGTTGTTTAACAAAACTAATAAATAGTACCTATACTTTTATGAATTTATATTTAATAAGTATATATTTTTTTAACTTTTATGGGTTGGCAATTCTTTTTTTACTAAAATAAATTTATCTTATTTTTTAAAATAAAAAAATATTTTAATCTTTTTACCTAAAACAAAATTATTTTTAAAAAATAAATCATATAAAAAATAAAAACCCGACTGGAGCCATGTTTTAAATTAGCAAGTCATTGAATTGATATACGCTGGTCAGTCTGGGTTTTAATAATTATGAATTGACCACAGAAAAGGATGTTTTTGGAATAAAAACTATGGGGTTAGTTATAATATTATAGGAACTAAATAGTTGGCTTTGATAAATTAAAGGGACTATCTTGTAATTATTAGCTCCTGGTAAATATTTTTCTGGTGTTGCGGTTCTACAAGAGATGGCCGGCAAGTTTTTGGACTTGGACAGGGACCGCCGACCTTTGAATATTCAAAATCAAACGTGTTTGTTTTAGGTGATGAGGTCGACGGATCACGGAGCTGGCGGTTTAATCTCGTCGACTCTAGACAATTTTTTTTTTTTGGGTACATGTGAATTATTATTGGTCGAAAAAGAATGCCACAAATTGATGTGGACGAATAGTTTCGTACTGGTCATGGAAGATGATTGAGCCAAAGGAACACAATAGGTCATAGTTGGGTGGGTGGTAGTAACTTTTAAAAATTAATATAAATTATATTTTAAAATTTTATTTAATAATTTAAATTATTAATTAAAAATAATTTTTTATATAGTATTAAAGTCTGATTAACTAAGTGATTATAAATTTAAAATTTATTATTTTTATTAATTTGATAAAAATTAAAAATAACTTGAATTCAGGTAAGTTTTGAGTTTGAAATTTTTTTATTAAAAATAATATTTAAAAAATAATATAAATTATATTTTAAAATTAAAATTATTAAATTAAAATAATTTTTGTAAGCTTTGATATTAGCTAGAACATAAATTCGTGGACCCTGCATTGAAAACCCATGTGGTTGCTTGTAGTAGGAGATGGAGGACTTCCTTCTTGACAAGGCAAAACATAATTATTGCGAGAAGCACTGCCTAAGAAACGAATGATTGGCTGTGGGATTAAAATCAAGCTGAAAGGATTGTAATAAAAAGATTACTTGCGGTCGCCGTTCAATCTTCATTTCATGGTTTTTTTTAATTTTTATTATTATTTTAAGGAATTAATATCAAAAATAATTTTTATAAAATAAAAAAATATTTTAATATATTCTAATAAAATATTAAAAAACAACAACTACTACACTATAGATAGAAAATCTCTAAAGTTATTACAAATTAACGTCCAGTTCCTTGAGATAGTAGCGTAAAGTGAAATCTAGTTTGAACTTGAGATATCAACTAGACGATAACTCATACTTTCTTTCGAGCTTGTGTTAGAGAGTTGATTATTTGATTTAAGCAAGATCAAGCGGAGCTTAGGGGGGCGATAATTTGATTCCCATACTGGATCATTTATTTTCTCTGTATGCATCGTGAAGGGGAAGGATCGTGGGACGCATTAATCTCTGTAATGGAGTGGTTTTATTTTATTTTTTTATTTTTTAAAAGCCAGTCACGGGTCTTGGTGTTAAAGGAGTGGGTAAGGTACTTTGTTGGAGCCATGGAGTGTCTATGCTAATCCATTACTTAATTAGCTATATAAATCCAAAATAAAACTTAATGATTCAAAGTCCATAGCGGATATGCCAATGATCCTCGAGGCACAAATCCCATATTAGGTAGAGGCTACTTGAACATGTGGTGGGGAGGATTTGCCCTCTAATTAGTATCTTTATTTCTTAGAGCGCCATGATCCGAAGAATCCAAGCACCTAATATTTAAACAATTCAATGCGGTTAGACTGATCGACCTTACAAAATTATTCGGCAGAATTTTCACCTTAAGATTTGTCATGACACCATGCAATTATGCAAGAGGTCCAGGAAACTTGTTATTAAATGGATGCTAATTTAATCTAATAAGTTTTATTTTTTGTTAATTAGAAGAAAGAAATCTTTGCGAGGCCCCCATTTTGACACGAGGTGAAGGCAGCTCTCGAATTTTATTTTTTTTCTTGCATATCACTCTCATTGACTGATTTTATCATGTGATAAATTAAATCTACGAGCGCCCTTCAAATTATTATTCTTTGTTTGCTGCCGGCAAAGGACAACATCATCAATTCTCATAATTGGACCGACCATTTCTTCCATGCCCACAAATCCAGTTTCCCCTTCATCATCTCACCTCACTTGCCATGATTGAGATTTGTCCTTTTTTTTTATATAACCATGATATCATTTAAACTAATTTTATTAAACCCTAAAATTAACAATCACATAAACCTCTAATAATCAAAACTCGAAGTAGAGAGCAAACCGAACAAATTGCATTCCCATTGTCTTTCCACTCCACAGACATCATGTGAATAGGGACCTCGAATCTATATGGGCTAGGCTCTAATCATGGCTGCGTGTGGGCTGAAGTCGGGCTAAATCTCCAATCAGAAACTTTGCAATTATGAACCAATCAGAACCTTAGAGGTTAATGATTTGATATCCAGCTATTTGATGAGATATGAGGCATAAATTACATTAATCAATCTATAATTTTATCAACTGGCTATTCTTCCCCATCTCCTTCCTTCCTTCTTTCTTTCAAGAGATGAGACTGCTGAGCATTGTATTGTATCGTGCAATTTATTTCACATACTCACATAAATGTCTGGTGTTGTACATTGATAGAATTGTGGAAGCCATGGAATAGATTTTACAGGAGGAGATGCTTAATTTCAGAAAGTAAATTTTATTGTTTAAAACTTTTTTTTAAAAAAAGATTATCAAATCGAAGCAGGCCAGCAAGTAGCCAAATACCAAGGTCCAAGGCAAACAAAGCCCTGTCGCCTATCCTCCTCCTATATCACAAAAGTCCTGGAGGCTCAGAAAAATGTAAATTCTCGTGGACAGCCTCTACTCCCACATTGGCTAATCTGTTTGCTGTTAGCTCCCGCGCTGTAAACATGAAAAACATCCACGACTTGCCAGTCCTAATCTAGACCAGGCCAAAGTCAATCCTATATTGACTGCACATAGCTCTGCAGTAACACCATCAATCCAATAGAGCCCAGCAGTAAATCCACACGATTTTTTTATATAAAAAGTTGAATAGATATTTTACTTGTATTTTATTCAGATTTAAATAGATTAAAAGTCGACCAGATATTTTACTAATTCAAATTGAATTAATCCTTTCTCTAATTTTATTTTAAAAAAATTCAAATCTATTTAAATCTTGAATCAATTGGGCGGACCTCAGTTCTATAAATATAATTATTAATTTCAAAATTCAATATAAACTAAATAAAAAAAATAACATCTAACTATTTTTTTAATTATATGTGTATTAAATATTAAAAATAAAATAAAATATTTATTTTTTTATTATATTTTATCCATCATAACTAAATATAATATAAAGATAGTCATTCTATCTTATCTCTCATTACCAAACATAATTTTATATTTATCTCCTTTTATATTTTGTATCTTATATTTTTATTATTTCTGTCGCTTTTGTTCTAACATAGTAATAAAATATTGCTTATTTCAACATATTATACTTATAAGTTAAGAAGTTTTTAATATATATATATAGAAACACAATAAGCCCAAAGTCATCAAGCAGACCTCTCGGATCTCCTTTTAGAATTATGGGCTAGGATGGCCTCATTTCGCCTTACCAACCCCAGGGAAACTGAACACAGGCCTAGATCGTTTGTACAGACAAACGTTTGGGGTACTAAGATCCAAAGTCGAGAGGGAACAGCCCTAGAATTAGGATATTTTGCTAGGACAATGAGAATTATCTACAATTCTTGTTATACGAACCCTGTCATGTCATGCGATTTTGGAACAATTACTAAATAACTTTGGTCTTATATTACTACCTCATAGTACTCTAGATGACCAACTTATGTTCCTTGTGTTGCTCATAGCTATCAATGCTTGCTAGGCAACTGCAAGAGGCGCCTCCTACTGCTAGGAGTTAAAGCAATGACCACAAGTTCACTCCCAGCAAATCTCCTTTTTGCTGAAGGTAATTATAGATTGGTAGTCATCTCTATATATTCGCAGCTACTGTACATAAAAATGAATTCTTGTTAAACCTCTCTCTATTGTGGAATTGTGCAGAGATACCAAAAAACTATCCATCTTCTGTGAACTTTGAAGATTGATATCCATATTATTACCCCTCAGATTGGATAGTAAGTTATGCAGTCATATTAACCATCTAGGTGGTGGTCAAGTGGTAAAGACTTGGGATCAAGGGGTTTGCTCCCTCTGTGGTCTCAGGTTCGAGTCCTTGGTTGCTCATATGATAGCCACTGGAGGCTTACATGGTCGTTAACTTCAGGGCCCGTGGGATTAGTCGTGGTGCGCGAAAGCTGGCCCGGACACCCACGTTAATCTAAAAAAAAAAGTTATGCAGTCATATTATAACGTGGAAGCTACTCGACAACTTGTCGTCTATTTCCTAGGATTTTGACTTCAGGGGACTTTATTCTGCTTTTAAGGACAGAACGAGGCAATTTCAGAATGTTAGGGTGAGATTTATACCACCGGAGAAAAGGCAAATTCATGAATTGGGGTCCAATGGAAGAGGCAGAAAGATTGTAGTTTCGTTTCCTTTTCACGTCATTAAAGCCTAGATATGGTACTTAACAAGCTTTTCTCCTTGTCAGGTTATTTACCGATTGGGGAAGCAAAGGTATACAGCACCAAATCAAATGCCAACCATGTATAGCATGCAGGAGGTTGTATCATTGCCTATACTTTTTGTTTATCGGTACCTCTTAGCTAAAAACACTTCCTTCAAACCCGGCGATTATCAGACCCTCCTATGCTTGCTGATTTCCTACTTCCTGCACGAAGATTTTAACTTGATCTTTGCTCAGTAAATAGTTTACGAATATGACAATCACAGGCAGCAAGAATATAAGAAGTTTTCTTGAAAATTATGTTTGTAAGCCCATGAGTGCTGAATCATTCTTGTGATGGATTTTAGCTTGACAGAAGTTTCACCTTTTGGCAAGTGAAATCATTATCTCTTGGCATACTGAATTTCTTTGACGGGTTTCTTCTGAACGCAGAAAACTGTAGACGGAAAAAAACCATCACTTTTGAGTACGGACTTGCATCTCCAAACAGCAACCATAGCTATTGCTAATGGTAAGCATCATATCTCTTGAATCGTCACCATTCTATATATTGCCACTATATGCCAACAGAAGCGAACAGCAGGTGATACTGTGTTAACATGGATACAAGCAGATAAAATAGTCCATATGAAAGCCTGTAAGATTAGGGATAGATATAGATGAAGCTGCTTTTCAGAATCTGGATTGATCAATGGTTGTATTTCTGTGTAGGGAGATCTTGCACACTGATTGTGATGGTGGAGAAGATTTCGCAGTCAGCTTAAAGTGGAAGCCGACTCTTTCAAGGTGCTCGAAATGCTATACGGGTTAACGTTGGTTGAATGAGAACAATATTCATGCGTAGCACACATATAATTAGTTGACAATTTTTTGCGACGAAATTGCTTTTACCTAGGACCCTGGCTTGGCTTGGCAATAAAAACTGAATGATGCTGCTTTCGAGCACAGCTGCACATTTCTTGTGAATAAACCAGGTTGTAATTGACATAGACAAAGGCGAAGCAGTAACCTCCATGAACACCGGTTGATTGATATATAAAACTGTGCGGAAAATGAAAGGTCGAAGACGACGTTCAGGGCGGGGTGGCCATTTTCAGAATTACCACCTGAAAAACATGACATGCCTTTTTCTCTTGACCATGCAAGAACACGACTTTCGTAGTAAAACACTCCTCACGATGTAAAGAGCTGGATGTAAAGTCGAAATTCCTACCATGGTATGATAGTACAGTTTCAGGGCATCAGAAACAAATGCATCCTTGTAATAATAATACTAAAGCATCAAACATCACACTGCCTTATTTCCAGCAAAAGCATAACAATGGCGCTGATCTAACTGACAAAAAAATCAGTCCGATTGTGAGTAAGCCTGTTGATTCGCACTAGTAGAAGTTAACAGGATATAAATTAACCGCGTGGTTATTTACAAAGATTGCAACAAATTCTCTCACCTCTTACCCTATTCTGAACTTTCTTTCAAGTTCACAAATGTAAAATTTACAGTAAACACACCCAAGCTATTCAGTCGCATAAATTCATTTAAGGGAGAAAAATACTCACAAAATAGAACAAAAACCAGGAAACACACCCCATTAGGACTAGAATTATCTCCTCCACCCAATCCTTGACTAACGAAAAAATCAATCATGGAGACAAAGCAACAACGTAATGCTTCCCTCCAAAAGAATATGGTCGCATCTAGCCTCTTGAAAGAGCATTTCCTCGCCAGCCAAACAAAATCCAAGATCCCTATTTCTAAATCCTACATCTGAACAACACAGCTATCACTGCCACCACTGCTCCATCTCATCTTAGCCATAGAAAACGCTGTCAGAAGCTTCATCTTTCTCATTAGCTTCTCGTGTAATCTGGAAACTCCTACCTACTGATATTTCTAGAAGCACTAGCAGGTATACACGTTTCAAGAAATTCAAGATGGCCCAGAAGAAGAACTATACAAGTGAAACAGATGAAAATTTCAACACTGTAGCCCAACCTTAAATCAACCGATGTTGTCGCAAACCCTTTCCAAAGTGGGGTTGCATCAGACGGACATACAAACCATTCTTTGCCATCAAAGAATCATGGGCCCCTTCCTCAACAATTCTTCCTCCATTTAGAACCACAATGTTGTCAACATGCCTCATCATTGCAGTTCTATGAGCTATCAAAATGGTAGTTTTGTTTCCCATAATAAGAGTATCTAGTGCCTCTTGTACCACTCGACTTGATTCAGATTCGATGGATGAGCTGGCTTCATCCAATAACAAGATGGGTGCATTCTTCAACACCACTCGAGCTATTGCAATTCTCTGCTTCTGCCCTGGGGTAAGGTCCACACCCCTCATTCCCACATGTGTGTCATAACCATGAGGCAGACTACTGATGAAATGGTGAGCATTAGCAATTCTTGCAGCCTCTTTCACCTCAGCCTCGCTGGCATTGTGCCTAGCATATATAATATTTTCTCTTATAGTTGTTGAGAAGATAATCGGTTCCTGCTGAACAAGACCAAGATGGTTCCTCAACCATCTCAAATTATAAAGTTTTAAATCCCGGCCATCCAGTAGGACTTGACCGGCAACTGGATCATAAAATCTTTCAATTAAAGAGATTATAGTGCTTTTTCCAGACCCTGAAACTCCCACAACAGCTACAGTTTGTCCTCCATTCACCTTGAGACTGAAATTGCTCAATACCAACATTTCTGGACGAGTTGGATAACAGAAATCCACATTCTTCAACTCAATGCTTCCATAAACATTAGGAGGCTTCAGTGCTGAGTTATCATCTGGGTCAATCTTAGGTTCTCGATCTATAATTTCAAATACTGAAATAAGAGATTTTCGCCGCTTAAGAATGTAGGGAGCCAATCCAAAAGGCTCCACCAGTGCAAATGTTGCAAAAGAAAAAACCATATACTCCTTGAGAGCCGTATGAAGATTCATATTGTGATTCTTTACAGAGTACGCAGTGTACCAGAGAAGAAGGGCATTACAGGCGAAGAGAAGAAACTGAGAAAAACCAAATCCAAAACCAATGGCCATTCCAAGGAAAAAACTCTGCTTAAATATTTTCTGTAGTTGCAATCTGTAGAGCTCCATTACTTTATTACCCGCACAGAATGCCACAACTGTATAAATGTTTCTAACAGAATCCTCAAGGACCAATGATGCTTTTCTGTGCATCTCCTGGATGCCCCTAGAAAATCCAGCAAGCCACAACTTCTGCAATTTTTAAGTTGGCAGCCATTCAGGTTTTTGGCACAATAAACTATAAATAATGTAGTGTTTATAATTCAACTTTTAAGAGTGGAAAAATGCTTGATGGGATGGAATTAAAGCTCAGTCACTGAACATATCCGATTGAAAATAGCTGGATTTGCAAGGTTACGTGTATGTGTGTGCTTGTGGAGCTTGTACGACCATAGACTATCCCAATAAAACTGGTATTGAAAAATTGGTCTAATACAATTCGTACCAAATCCAAACAAAAGCTAAAAACATAAGGAAAAAACTGTTAAGGAAAAGCATGCAACAATCTAAAAGGCATTTTTCACTTTTCACAGGTTGACACACTGCCATGTGGCTGATGCTTGATGGTTAATAGCCCCCTAATCAAAAGAAAAGAATGAAAAAGGAAATTGACTCATAAAAGAAACTCCTAGAAACTTTAATTACTGATCGGTAAGTGGTAACACAAGATTTATTCTGTTTCATTCAACTATGTAACATAAAAATCAGATCAAAAAACGTTTGTTGCAAAATTAAGTCATCAATACTTACAGAAAACTTCTCATGATAAAATGATGTCAGGTTAAAAAGCATGCAGATACTGTTCAAACCTGTGCAATTGCAGAGACAGTGAGAACTGGCAAGGTTGCCAGTGCTACAAGAGCCAATCGCCACTGAAGCAGCATCCCAATGACAACAGCCACAATAACTGCAGCACTGTCCTGTATAAATATTGAAAGTCGGTTGCTGAATGCAGCTCTTACAAATGTAGCATCATTTGCCAAGCGCATGGATAACGTGTCAGCACCATTATCCTCTTCATCGAACCATCCGACTTCATTCCGCAGCATTGCTGTGAGATGATGACCATTAATAAGTCATTGTCCACACAAATAACTCTATAAAGCATGGAAATAACAGCTGTGTCGGATGAGACACCTGGCACCATATTCTCAAAGAAACTAACAGAGATATTAAAGCTATTTACCTGAAAACATCATTCTGCGGACACGTTCAGTCATTTTCTCTCCCATGATACCAAAATAGAAGTGCTGCAAGAAATTGGCAACAACAGTCACCACACCCATGATGGCAATCATCAAGCACCACCTGTTTACCTCCTGCTGCAAGTGTTCTCCTCCTCCATAATAAGCAGTCACTATCAGTGAAATAACATAAGCAAGTAGTGGATTGAAAGAACCAAAAATAGCAGCACCAATGCTTCCTAAAACAGCATAAAGCCACTCTGCCAAACTAAGCTCTACTAGTCTCCAAAATGATGGTTCTTCCAGATGCTTTGTATCCTTTGATTCCTTCACTTTAATTGGAACATCATCTGAGTGACTGTGGGGTCGACTGAAAGTCTGTGAGTGGGAACGCTCATTTTTAGGATCAGATGTCAAAAGTGGAGAAACAGGGGATTCAGGGTCTGAACCATTTGATGTCTGTCTATGTGCAGACTGGACATCAATCTTGGGTAATTCAGGCAGTCTCATTTCAAAACTATCCTGCCTTCTTATTGATGGTTCCTTATCAGCTCCATCCAAGGGAAGGCCGTTTTCCATCATCTTCTCTGGTGGTGGGCTGAGAACTTTTGGTGATTCTTGTGAATTAAACATGCTATCTGGAGGCCGAAATATACCAGGAGCTCTCTGAAGTGATGGTGACCTGGCTATTCTAGGGGAAGATGGTTCTTGATAGCTGTGGCCTGTTGAAGGATCCTTTTCAACCTGGAAAGCAGCAGTCTCCTTGTAGTTTCTAACTGGCATCCTGGATAAAGGTGCATATCTCAGAAACATAGTATCATAAAGACATGCAATTTAACTGTTTAGGAAATGTTTGAATCAAGCGTTTGAATTCTGCCAACAAAAGTTACACAATTCAAACATGAAAATTTCACTATAATGCACAATATCATTGTTCTCATACTATACCTCCTTGGAAGTTTTGCTGCTTCTTCGCATTTGAGAAGCTCTGCATATAGACCATTTAAGGTTAATAATTCATCATGTGTACCCATTTCAACAAGCTGACCCTCCTCCATTACAGCTATATAATCAGCATTCCTAATTAGACTAAGACGTCTAGCTATTATAATGGTTGAACGTCCCAACATGAGAAGATCTAGTGCCTCTTGAACTGCTCTCTCAGCTTCAAAATCAAGTCCACCAGTGACCTCATCAAGCAGAAGAATTGTTGGATTTAAAAGCACTGCCCTGGCAATAGAAAGTTTAATTTTCTGCTCCTCAGTCAATGCTAAACCAGCCCTACCGACCTGAAATGTACAGCAATTAATTTGCAGAAGGACAGCCAAGAGACAAGCAATAAAAATAAACAGGTCTAACAAATATTCTGTCCTTTAAATATTACCTGTGTCTCGTAGCCTTTTTCAAGTGAACTGATAAATGTGTGTGCATGTGCTATTTTGGCAGCTTCCTCAATCTGATCCAAAGTAGCATCTCGTCCATATACAATATTATCTTTTATACTCAAACTCAGCAAGGCAGGTTCCTGGGTGACCAGCCCTATTTGGCTTCTGAGCCATTCCAGTTTCAGGTTTTTAATATTCTCTCCATCAAGAAGAACTTCTCCTGAATGAATTGACCAAAAATGTTGGAATAAACATGTGGACATGGCTAAGGATATAGCATTAGTTCAAAAGGAAATATAAAAATAAAATGGCCACAATACCTAAGTTAGGATCATAAAAGCGCTCCATGAGTGGGATAATGCTGCTCTTTCCAGAACCATTTCTTCCAACAAGAGCCACTGTCTTTTTAGCTGGTACAGTGAGGTAAAATCCACTCAAGATGGGAATCTCAGGACGAGACAGATAGCTAAAATAAACATTTCGAAACTCAATATTTCCTTGCACTGCCACGAGGTTGTTCCCATCCTGATTAACTGTGGAGGATGACCGACTTATCATCTCAAAGAGTCTATATGCAGCAATTCGTCCTTGGTCAAATGAATAGAAATTGGTTGCAGCTTGATTCAGCCCACTGTAAACACAAGGAAGACAAGAAAACCATAAAATATTGTTTACAGTGCTGAGAAAGAGGAGAACAAGACACTTACAGGCCACTTAAAATTATAGCAAACAGGGCTGTTACTATTTCACCACCATGAGCTTTATGACTTGTAACCAGAAACCTTCCAACCCAAAGTTGCAAGGCACAAGAACATATTGCAAGCCCATACGTAAAACCAAGCCCAAGTCCTTGAACAAGGCTAATCAAAATACCATATCTCAAAGTTGCTTGTAGTGATGTTGCATATGAATACTTTGCCAGAGTTTCATTTGTGAATGCATACAAGGTCCTACTATAAGAGACTGCCTGCACAGTTTATAAAATTACTAGTATTCAGTATCAATAGCATGTGATGAATCACCACAATAGTGGTATCACAAGTAAATTTAGAACTTGCAATATTATAACTTTCTATCTGTAATCCAAAGAACAGTCTAAAAAAGGGTTACACCTACATTGCACGGACAAATGCTGACGCTAAAAAGCCCAGAAAAGCAAGAATATGCTTTCTATTCATGCATAACTGACAATCTGTTTAGTGCTTGAAGAGCCTCTCAAAATAGTTTGACTACCCCTCCTAACAATATGGTCCATCAAAAAATTAAATCTAAAAGGTACAGACAGCCAACATATACAACAATAGAAATACAAAGCAAAGCATTTGCAGAGATACATTTCAGTCTAACAAAACCCTCTCTCAACTAAATCATCAACAAAATATATTAACAGCATTAAGAGTACGGCACCGGAAACACATATCTTCATTAGCCAGTCGTATCCCCATGGATATATAACTCCTTATTCCTAATTTTTCAGGATTATGATTCTGCTCAATTGCATAGAAACAATAAAAAATATAAGCAATTACAATGTCCACCATGGTGAATAATAGAAACATGATATATAATCCTTATTTCTAATTTTTCAGGATTATGATTCTGCCCAATTGCAGAGAAACAATAAAAAAAATATAAGCAATTACAATGCCCACCATGGTGAGTAATAGAAACATGCATCTTCACATGATTGCGCAAAAGAAGTTTAGAGGGGGGGGGGACCTGTTCAGCAATGCTAGCAGCTTCAGCATATGCATCTTGAATGCTCTCAGCAAGCCTATGAAGAAATATATTTGAGATACCTCCAGCAGCAACAATGAATGGGCCAGTGGCTAATGTTATTAGTGCAATTTGCCAGCAGTTGACAAATCCAATAGCAAGACCACTGAAAAATGTAGCCATATTATGAATATAATTTCCGACCTGCATCATCAAGCGCCTCTTTCATCAGTTTACAGAAAACATTTGCACAGAATAGAAGTAGAGGGGAGAAGCAGTTGATTTAGATTTAACATACCTTTTCACTCAATGCAGATTGAATGAGGAGCACGTCACTCAATACTTGGCTAACAATATCCCCGTTATTCCCATATGTATCGAAAAAGCTCATGTCTTGATTGAGTAACACCTGAACATAATTTGACCTGATGACCGCAGTCTGACGTTCCCCAGTTAAAATCCAGCAGGAAACCTCTATTACAGATAAAAAGTTAGAATTGATGGCTCTAAAGAGGCCATTATTCATGAGCTGATAACAAAAATACAATAAAGCTCATTATGGTGAATATATGAATTTTACCAATCCAACCAGCAGCAAAAACTCCCACGGCTAAATAAACAACGTGCATAGCAAGCTGCAGACAAAGCATAACATGGTCAAATAAAAAAAGGTACATGTTTGCAACTTCAACTGGAAAAATAGATTTCAGAGAACATGAAACTCGCCGCCCCCCTTGGAAACCAACACATTAGAAACAATAAATCAGTAAGGAATAATTAAAGCCTTGGATGGTCACATATACAGCAAATGAAGTTCCAACTGGGCAACGTGTACGAATACATACAGCTATGTCTCCAAGATTGAGATATGACTCATCAAAGATCAAGTTCTCAGATGTGAAAATCGACTCCTATCCAAACTTCAATAGGTACAGGATCCTGATACTTAAACATGCATTTTATTCATATGCTCCTGCCTAACAGTCAACCTCAGATCCAGCTTGGCTTCACAAATTTCATATATTGACCAAAAAGTAAAAAATGAGCAATCCAAGTTGTTGTAGTTTTTGGTTAATGCTAGAGAATGAGAGAGGGGAAGGGAGGATTGAAACTCAGGGGTGTATGGTGTACTTAGTGGCGTTATTTGGAAAACCCTTATTTGTCGCTCAAATTGGAAAAAAAAAATGAAGACCTGATTGCATAGAGCTCTTAGTAGTCTATTCATTATACAACCTTTTCTTCCTCCAGAATTACCAGTATTCCTTTACTGATTACAAGGACAAAAAAAAAAAAAACACGTGTATTACTAACATTTTCTATCATGGTAGAAGAATTTGTTTAGAAACAGAAAAACCGTGGGAAACTACAATTAGACTATATGTTCAGTTTCCTTACACAAAAATTACAACATTAAAAACAGTAAATCGCAGTTGCTTCCCAAACAGAACCCTCTCTCTCTAATTGCCTCCAGTAGTATAACGCTGCACTTTCATTTCTGAACCAATCTAACTCGCAATAAGCTAAACAAGACTAATTAAACAACAATTAAGCATGTTTAACAACTAAAACATATCAAGTCCCAAAAAATTGAAACTTTCTCAAAATAGAACAAATTACAAGCATAATTAACCAAACCCAGCAAACTTAAACTACCAAAAAAACTATTCAACTTCAGATTTTAACTAATTTTTCAATTCCTAATAACCCTCGTTACTAACTAAATTCACCTAGCCACCCCAGCAAAACAACAGATTATGAATCATTTTTCACTCAAAACTCTGGAAAATTTAAAACGATTAGGGTTTGCAAAAATAACTCACATCAGTAAACCTGTCAAATCGCTCCTCCTGCACAGTCCTCAAAACCCCAATAATCTTCCCAAAGTAATGCAAGTAAACAACAAGAGCAGTCCCATGCGCAGCCGCTGCAAGCGACCCAAAGATCATGAGCCCCCAATCTAACCTATCAGCACAAGCAAACAACCCGGAGAAAGGAACAGCAGCTGGCGGCGGCTCCATCTCCTCGGTCTCCTCGATCTCCTCATCTGCTTCAGCTTGAGCCGCCGCAGCAGCAGCCGCGGCCGCCTCCGCACTGGTATCTAAGTACGGAGACGGACTCTCCGGCGGCTCGGAAACCTCGGAGACCGGCGTCAACGGTTGTATATGCGGCGGGGACCATCCGAATAATCCCCTGGAGATCATCATCTTGGGCAGCTGACTATCTGTTTGTACTGTCGTTAAAGAACCCTAATCGATTCCTTTTACCTCTAAATTTAGCAGCAGATCTGTGCTAAATTTAGAGGCCAAAATTCGATTTTTTGTGCGTTTTGAGGAGCTGAGAATAAAATTTAAGAAAAAAATAAAAATGGGATCTTTTTCTTTCGGTTTTGGGTGACTGGACCGGGTCAAAAAGAAGGCTTTCCTAGAGAGAGAGAGAGAGGGAAGGAGAAAATGTTGACTCACACCAGCTGAGGTACCAGACTGGAAATGACTGCAAGGAATACTGCCCCCTCTAAAACTTCTTTCTTTTCTTCCCGTATTTGGCTTTTTGCATGTGATAGTTTTTGTTAGGTTAACGGCCATCTCCCGCCTCTATTTTGTCACAATATCAGGAAACTCTCGGGATTTTTGTCCTTTAAACTTTAGAATATTGCTTTTGACTACACAATCGTTTTGTGCATTTTTTTTTCCAGTTCCCTGAGTCATGGCAGTAGAAACAATTCATGGGTGTGTTTTAAAATATTTTTTATTTAATAATATGTTAAAATAATATTTTTTTTTATTTTTTATGGTAGAATATTAAAATGATAAAAAGCAAAAAATATTCAAAGAAAAACTAAATGACAGCTCAATATACAGTCAAATAAACTCCAAATTTCATGCTAGTAAATCTGTCATGATATATCATTAATCAATTGATTGAATTATGGACTCTGTATTAACATCGGATTAACATATTCTATATATTAATTTGTTGATTGTCATATTTAAACACTTTACAATATGGATTTTCTATGGGAAATTACTATTTTATTGGTCATGGTTTCTTTATTCTAAACAAATTTTAATGGTAAGAACTCAAGCTACAAATCCAATTATAAATATAAAAAAAAGCGATTTTTTCATGGATTAGCTGAATTTGGTTTTTACCCAGATGACTTGTGTTTGATTGCAAAGAATAGGAAGGCTTATTCTAGTGTATTATCAAAATATGATTCCAAATACCGCTCTGGAATAAGAAGTTTTTCGAGTGTTGCACGGGCTTTACAGCAGGCGTGTTTTGTAGGGGCATATCTGGGAATCGAAGGCAGAAATATTTTGTGTTGGTTGCTGTGAAAGACAGCTGTTCTGAGATGTTAAGAGGTGACACGTGGGAGTGTTGGATGAATGTTTGGTGAGGTTATGGTGGCTTTGAAAATAAAGAGAAAAAAAAAAAGGTTTGTGGGGATGGCACAAGGGAAGACTGGGAGCGGCAGCATCATTGAGGGGGATGGTGGGTTTGTTGCAGAGAGCTTTTCTCTGTGTTGCCAGTGCATCTGCTCTGTTCCATCTGGCCCTTCTTTCTTTCTTTCTTTTTTTAAATTTATATTTTGAATCCCATGCTTTTGTGCGTTTGATTTGGACGCAACTTGTTTGTCCTTTTTTTTCCTTCATTGATACTGAAAAACAAACAAGTTCCTAAGTTGTCTCCTTGTAATAAATATATATATATATATACACACATGAAGGGGTTCTTAATTACTTTCTTAACATGATGCTGTGGGCAATACACCCAACAAGAACGATGTATTCTCGTTGCCATCAATTATGGTGAAGTTTCAGCATAACAATGTTTAGCGCTAATTAACAATAGTTTAGCTTTTTAAGGCCACGTAATTAGTTGATAGATTGATTATATGGATTTAACCTTGATATGAAAGGGTACTTAATTTCAATAATTGAATATTTTTTGTGCCTGGGTTGCATTGGAGCGTGAAACTACATGATTGGTAATTTAAGGTTTTGTTTCACGTCCAGGTATTCTTAGCTTTTTGCATGGAGATTTTGTGTATTGACACGAGGGGATGTACGAAGCTAGTTATTTAATTAACAGAAGCCGTTCTGGTCAGAAAGTAGCACCGACGGGACAAGAGGGCCATGACTAAAAGAAGGCACCTACACAGGTGGCTGTGAGGAGTGAGGCCCGAAGGCAACTAGTAACGGATAAGCAGCGGGGGAGCTGAAAGGAAGACAAGCTCTCCACCACAAAAACATCCTTGAAGCCCGCAGGACAAGAATGTCTCGTCCTTACAGGCTCCCCACAGATCAATGGCTCTCACCATCATCAGTACATCATAAATTATCTTAAAATTCTCTCTCTCAGGTCCTCCCTCTCTGTAAACAAACAATATATCTACGTGGATGCTTGATATCACATTATGGGTTTCGTGTTTACGTGCACAGGTAGGAGTACAAAAGAGTCGTGGAATGTTCTTTCTGTAGAAGAGGCCTTCCTTTTCTTGTTAGGGCTGAGCCGTCGTCAGCGTCTTCAGCTTCTCATTCTCAAGGTGAGTTGTCTTCAGTTTAGTTGCTATAATTTTCTTGATGGAATGAACAATGTCCTTGCCACTACTTCATTATGGCACTCATCTCGGTAGATGTTACTGTAAATCGCAATTCTGATGGATTTGATAAAGCATTTCTTCCTGGGAAATTCAGTGGTTACTGATCAAAAAATGGAACTAGAATCTCATAATTCAAGGAAAATACTGCTGTATTTAAAATGTGTTCCTGTGAGAATCTCTTTTGGCAATTTGGTTATGAGGGCGCACTTGACAGATGCCAATGAAATAAGATTTTGCTGAATTCGAAGTTTAACCACCTTTAGATTACTGGATAAAAGGCCAGAACCACACCCCGCAGAAAATTGAACTTAAAAGGCTTTTCTTTAAGTTGAACGAAGCAGTGTCGAAGAGACCTTGTGTTTTGGTTTGTTTAGTTGCGCTCTTATCTCTTTGCAGTTAGATCTGGGAGACGCGAATTGATTGCTGCGAGTGTCATTGCTCCGTGGGTGTCCATGTTTAACCATACTTCTCCATCGTGTAAGCAACCTTTTTTCGATGTTTTTGTTCTGATTAGCTAATGCAGTTCAGCAAAGAAATAAACGTATAGCTTAGAATCAAATTTGTCAGTCCCTCGGGATATTATGATTGCTGATATCCTAAGAGGACATCCTTGATATGGTTCCGTTGCTGCAGAAACTAAAAAGGGATTTCTGCTAGTCACGGACAAGAGGATGGGTATTCATTTCTCTTCCCATTTGGGTGGCAGGTATGGTTGGTTTCCCAAAGTTTTTCTTTTCTGTTCCTCTTCTCGTGTTCATAGCTCATTCATTCTTCTCTTTTTTTGATATATCCGCTAGCCACACACAACAAAGACTCGATACAACGTTTTCAGAACGGTTCTTCATATTTCCCGTTGTCTGTGGCAGGAAGTTGTCATTGAAGGTCAAGACAAGGTATTTAAAGATGTCGTTGAGCCATTAGAAAGTGTTAGTGTGAACATGAGCCCTACCGTCAAACAGGATCTTCGAGACATTGGTCCTCACAACAGGTTTTCCTTAATGCCCTTTCGCCAGTTTATAATTTGAGTTTATATCTCTAAGTGATGGAAGATGCTAATGCTTGTTATGCATTTATCCCAGGTTGCTGAAACGTTGAACAAAAAAGTTCTAGCCCCTCCTTCACGGAAAACAAAACTAGTCGAGGCAAAAGAGGTTTGATTTCTTGCATCTCCTCATTTATTTCTACCGGAGTTCATGCATGCTTATGAGCAGCATGTTCTCATTTCAAATAATTGTTGTGGTTGAATTATGCACGGTGTTCTTTGTACTATTGAAATTAGACCACATCTATCCCCTTCTTAGTACTTAATTAGATGACTATTTAATCTTGCTTATGTAAATTTATTGAAAAAGGAACAGTTAGCTGATATATATTGTGCAATTATGGTGCAGCACGATGTTGATGGGAATGTTTATTACGCAATCGAGTCTGTTGCTCAGGCTCCAAATTTTACCTGCCATGCTCTTAGTGCAATTACTATTGGCAATGGCATTATGTAATTTCTTGCACCCATCCCATCATTCAAGGCTTACTCCTGTGGTTCCACAACGATTTCATTAAAAGAGAACTGGAATAATTGGTTTGCAGTGATCTTGCTACCATCACCTTCTCCTTTATTCTTTTCAATTTTTCCTATCTTTACTCAGTGCTGTCGCATTTGCCTTGTAAGACCATAATGCTTGTGGAACTTCAGGTGAAACACGTTAGGATTTTCAAAGTCTGAGATGATCAACTGGACAAGTTTCCATGGTCATCATGATGAAGGATTGCAGACGGTTGTTGATTCCTTTGAAATTTTCTATGTTTGATATGGCTGTTCAGTTTTCACTTTTCTGTTTAGGAACAGGCCTCTTTCAGAGCTGTACGAGGCGCGTTTCTTTTCACCATGCATCCCTCCCCGTTTTCATTCGTTGTTCTCCTTTTCCGCTTTCCTCGTGTAGAGGAGCATCTGATATCCGAAGCTCCACGCGTGTTGATATGAAATGAACTTCTCTTAATTATTCTTCAGTGTCATGATTATAATGCAGGCATCATCCATCCATTGCTGTCCTCTTTAGTATATCATCCACATCATAACTTCTACAATCTAGGTTAAATACCTGTCCCAATGTTACCATTTAAACGGTGCCCACCTCGTTCAGGGTTGGGAGGTGAGAGCCGGTGAGGCAGTCAAAACCTGTACCTTCACATCCAACTTAACATTGGAAAACAGGGGCAAACTCGAAAATAAAAAACGAAAAAGGAGGGAAGAAAATATAAACCCAAAAGTTAGAATTTAGATTCATTTCCGTAAAAAGAAAATCATAGCCGCTAGATAATTATGATCATTTACTGAGACGGGAACTTGAATTTGCAGTTTCCTCCAAGAGCAGTTCTAAGACCTATAGATTGTCATGCAGAATTTGAACAGCGAACTGGCATCAAGTGTTCTAGACCGGTAAAGTCTTTGCCAAGCCAAGGCTAAAACAATTGAGGTGGTCATTCACACATTCAAGCTGGCAGCACACCACCACCACCAGAAAATGGTGTCATAGGAAAACAGTTCTCAGCATGTATTGAAAAAAAATAAACATAACATTGGAGTACTATCAGACTGCATTGCTCCTAACAAAACTGTCAACAGTACTTTGCTCATCAAATCAAATAACTATAAAACCATAAATTTATATGATGCCAATCTTGTTTGCCACATCCAATGCATCATAATCGGGTGTCAACCTGACATATGCCTTCTTAGTTCCATCAGGCCTGCATTAAAATGGATACAGTTAAGATTCCATTGGAAGAGTAGATTGAATCATGCAATGAGCTCAAAACACAGTTAAAGTTAAAGGCAAAATCTCAATCATGAAACATGAACTCTAGATGAACTTGTACAAGATGATTCACTAGTCTAAAATACAGTTGCCTCTGGTTAGAACATGAACTCTAGATTGGAATTACTAATTAACAAGATTAGAGTGTCATGCATCTTGTCAAGATGGACGCCCCACTTGCCACTGTTATATAATGCATTAATATTCACCGGGATCAGACAAGAAATGATCCCCTTATCATAAATGTAAAACATCAAAATGTCTTGGCTTAAAGCAACTATGGTTTACCTGATCAAAGTGTTCACTTTCTTGGTCTGAATGTCATACATCTTCTTGACTGCAGCTTTGATTTTCTTCTTGTCAGCACGAATGTCAACAATGAACACCAGGGTATTGTTATCCTCAATCTTTTTCATTGCAGACTCGGTAGTAAGTGGGTACTTGAGAATCTGATAGTGGTCCAACTTATTTCTAGGAGTTGCGCTGATGCGTGGATACTTGGGGTTTCTCTCCTTTTTCAATGTCCGGGGGCGGTGAAATGTAACCTTTGTCCGGATCTTCTTTGTTTTCTTAAATGTTGGCCCTGATTTCACAGCCCTGGCAGCCTTCCGGGCTTGTGCCTTAGGATCAGGCTTTTTGGAAGCATCAGCTGCTAGAAGAAATGAGATCAAGAAAAAAAAATCAAATCAATAAACTGTTTGTTAGAGAAGAGGGATGTGACTACAAGATAGGTAAAATACACAACACTTCTAGTTTACACATTACAAAATCAGTCGTGACATATAAATTATGGCTTTTATCTACAAGCACACAGCCCAATTTCTTCACTGAACCATGATTTCAACACAATCGGAAAAGCAATGCAGTTTCAAAACAAAAATGGAACAGCTGGAAAATCATCCAAATTAAATTGAAAAATTATAAGAACCAAGAACAACATAAAATCACACGTAGCCAAAAGCTGCTTCTATCACACAAATCAGTTGTGCTCACTACAACCAACGCCACTGTTTTTCTTGAAGACAAGTGCAGGTAGTCTGTAAAATTAGAAAGAAAAATCCCTTTTTATAACCGACCGGTACAGCACAGATCGTAATTAGACATCAATATAAAGCATGAACTAATCGCATAAATTTACCAGCTGCAGCTACTATGGGAGCATAACCATTTGTAAGGAAAAAAAGACCCAGCAAACCGATTATACATATATTCAAGACCATTGAAGAGTACGTAAACAATAAACGATCAACGGATGTTCAAAATTTAAAAAGTAAGAGAAAGAAACAGACTTACCTCTAGCTGGAGACATTGTAGCAACCACTTCCTAAGCACCACTAGACCTGGTATAAAAAGCCCAAAACCAAAACTTTAGTAACAAAAACAATAATTCCAAAGCTATAACCTAATAAAAGAAAAGGCGAAAAGAGCATAATAAGTCAAGATCAAGTGTAACTTTGTTTCATTTCAAGACGAAAAGCAGATTTACAAGCGGGGTTTTGGATTTGAAAAACCCTACACGTAGATGACAGAAAAGAAATCTTCTGAAAAACCTTCCTATAGAGAAAAGTGAGGATAGAAAGTAAACAGAGATAGGATGGACTGACCTTAGCTGCTGCTTCTGTGGCTGTGAACTAGGGTTTTTCCTAGGCGGGGAAGACTTGGGGTGGTATATATAAGATCTCGAAATTACTAATTTAACCTCGAAGTTGGCCGTGAGATGGGCTAGTTGTTGATGAGAAACGTTTATTGTGGGCTCCGCTTAAGATTTGTTACTTTGGGATTTAAGTTCTGTGGCCCAACAAGAGGCATTACTTGCTGATTGTTCCCGTGGAAGTATTATCCTTTTACTTCGTTGAAAATATTTCCACTGAAAAGTTAAAAGGTTTTGACTTTTAATTAAATAAAAAACTTTACTCAGTTTTTTAATAAACCTGTGGTCTAAATTAAAAGTTATTTATGACCAAATATATACTTATAAATTCTGTACAAGTCAAGAGTTAAAAATGCAGACATAATCTAAATTTAGGTATTTTATTGCATGGATCTCTTTTAAAACTTAAGACGCACGTTACACGCTCAGACATGCATGAAACTGCAACTCGTCACGGTGGGGTAAGTTTGTTCTTGTGCGGAACTCTTGCCCAGCTAGGCCCACATGGGTAAGAGTCGTCTTTGATCGCAGCAAAGCCTTCAGTGATCCCATGACCTTAAAGGTTATAGTAGAGAAAACATGGGAAGAAAGCATGCTAGTATAAAAAATGAGCAATGAAAGCCAGAAATCAACTCCTCCAAACTCAATCACCTTTTCTTTAAGAATTAGCAACTTGAATGTGTTTGAGATTATAATAATAATAATAATTTAAAATATTTTTTATTTAAAAATACATTAAAATATTTTTTTAATATTTTAAAAGTTATTTTTAATATCAGCACATCACATCAAACATCAACTAAAAAGTGTTGAAGGCAGGATGTTTTGCGCCGATGAACTGAACTTCTTTAGACGTTTGAAAGTCGTAACGACCACAAGTAATGTTTTGTAGGTCTGTGATACGCCGGCAATCTTTTTAACAGATGTATGAATTTTTTATTATTAGGAATTGCTTGAGCCCAAGCCCATCCTGTGTTTTTTTTCAGCCACCGCAGGAATTGATTATTCATAGCTGGGTAATTATTTCTTGGATAAGATCTAAAAATTAAGACTTTTTAGTCTTGATTTTGTGTTATAATCATGAAATGAAATAAAGTTGATTAGAATGCGCTGCTTTTTATTTACTGGGGATAATCTGGGAGGTGATTTTTGCGACCGAAGATTCCAATTTCGGGAACGAGATTTTAGGTGGGAGCCAATATTAGACGACATGTCATCAACGAAGGAGATAAGCGGCCCACCGTTGCGGGTTTTTATCGGCCGTTGCTTTCGTTATCTTTAGCGGGCAGGCTCTCCGTTCGTACTTAATTAATTTTTTTTCTTTTTCTTTTTTCTACATTGCAATTTCTATGGGCTGGTTCTACATACTCAGGCTCTCGGTACGTACGTACACAAAGATTGAGTCAATAAAATATTGGGATTGGTTCTGTAAAAAAAAGTACTTAAAAGTTAGGCGGACACAAGTTTATATTTATCAACAAAAGTAAGATTCGGTCTAGCAGGCAGCAAGAAAAGTTCGACGTTGTAACAACTGTTATGAGAGAGAGCTCCTCCAACGCTTGCGATCCTGAGTATTTGCTGTAGTATCGGGCTTGAAACAATAGTTTCAATAAGATCAGAGATAGTTTTGACCATGTCATTCATTTCTCTATCCTTTGTGAACTTTTTTTAAGGTGTTTCTGTTAGCTTTGATAAAGCAAATCATGTAGTTCTTGAATCTGCCTTTGAAAGAAAGGGTTTGCTAGCTATGCTCCATTGCTAGGTATGATAATTACCGGCTTGTGACAAATAAATCAATTGAACAGCTTAGATTTCTCAAGCTCTAGACACAGGCGAGCTCGATCGCTCAACCTGTCTATCTGTGGTCGGGTCCCAAGATTCCGAAGTTTTTTCGGGGAAAACTTGCAAAGATACATTTTGCCTTGAAAGAGAAAACGATGACAGCGTTTCATCGTATCCTCAGCATGCAAACAGAACTGTATGCTATTGAGCATATTCATCGTCATGGCATCAACGTTCATATGGTAATTCTTTGCAGCAGCATCGCCAGCGCCAATGCCAAAAAATAAATTTTTTAAAAAAAATCAATTTCTTCTCTCCATCTCTCCCTTCCCTTTTATTGGTTTTTTTCTTCTCCAGTCCGCTGGATTGATCAATGTACTAAAAAGATGCTTACTCGAGGGAAAATTAATGTAGCCGAACCAATATTTTCATTCCCAGCGTATTCTCATTTCTCAACAACGAAAGTTAAATGAAAATGTAAAGCATATATATTGCACAGGAAGGATAAAGGCGGTCCAAAAGCAAAAGCAGAATTCTCAAAAACTTCACGGGGACAGAATTAGTAAAATCTAACCTCCTCCTTGACACACTCACTTTGGAAATTAGGACCTCGTGAATAGCTTATTTTATACCTCTTTTACGTCGCGATGCAACATCTCTGACCTTCTGCTTTTGAAAAACAGCAGTCGGAGCATCCTTTGACAAATGAGAAGCCTTCAACAATTCAGTCGCCTGAAATATATAAAAGAACAAGGACCAAAGAAGCCACATAGAAATATGTTAAAATGATCAGTAAAACTAGTTAAAAATGAACAGTAGAAGGCAGAGGAGAGAATATCATCCCATCAATCCCCAAGCCAACAATCTTCTCCTCAAGTACACCAAAATCCTTGATATTGAACTTGTTTAGCAGACCAACACCAGACACCATTGACATTGGAGACACGGACAAATCATCCGTTACCATATATGTAACCGAGCCCTTCACGTAACCTCCCTCACCATTTGGTTTCGCCGAGGAAGTGGTAGAATCACTCGTACCAATGAACTTCACTTCTTGATTTCTATAACTAGGATAGCCTGGTGATACGCAGTGACTACAGAAGGAGTTAAAAACATCTGACATGTACCCTGGATGCTGTGAGTCATAGTATAACTTCTGCGTTTCTGGTTTTTTATTTGAGTAAGGAAGCAGGAAGCTGGAAATGATGACTTTAGTTACTATAATGGGACACAAAAGAGAATCCTTGTTTTGGTTAGGCTGCAGGTACGATTCATTCAGGCTTTCAAGACTCTCATATAGATTTGCTATGCAGCCAGTCAT
Organism: Populus ilicifolia; assembly: GCA_015708895.1. Taxonomy (NCBI): domain Eukaryota; kingdom Viridiplantae; phylum Streptophyta; class Magnoliopsida; order Malpighiales; family Salicaceae; genus Populus; species Populus ilicifolia. The sequence continues at coordinate 1,415,656 of SRLM01000058.1, forward strand.
GGCTGATTTTATGATGAGCCTAACAACTCTACCCACAGACAAGGAGAGGAGGTGAAGCAGAAAATCCACGAAATCTTTTCCTGCTTCAGCGAAGACGACTTGGTTACGGTTTGTGTCAATAAGAAGCTTCAAGCTCATTTTGGAGTTTGCCATGGCTGCTCCGCCCTCAATGATGAGCCAAAAAAACTTGGCGAAATTACGGCTTTTATGGTTCCTGACGAATTTGTAGAGCTATCTAACCGTATATATAGCAGGGAGCAGATCAATCGCCTCGTGAGGAAGAGGAAAGGTTTAAGTGAATATGATTTTATGCCATCATTGAATTTCATTCATTATTTACTACTCTTTAATTATGCATGTATTTTCACGTTCCTGACAGGAAAAGAAAAGGGACATGCCCTGAAATAATTCCACTCCCGGTTTGGTGATCAGATCCAATGATTTGCACTTTTATAAATGCAACACATTATCCTAACCAAGCCTAGTGAACTTACAATTCATTTGTTTTTCGTATTACTCATGTTATAAAGTATGAACACATCCTTCCTTCCCATATAACAAGAGGACAAGCATTTTTTTTTTTTCAGAAGATACTATATATATACATATATATGATGAGCAGGTGCAAGGAACGCAAGGGATCATGACTTTTGTGCGCTTGAGTTATCGTTGAAGCCTTTCAGGAGAGAAATGAAAACAGTTTTCCCAACGGCTGATACTAGGTTGGAAAGCAGAGGGGCGAATAGGACACGAACAAATGCATCGCTTCATATGGAATGATTACACCAAGAAATGTGCATGGGAAGATACCAAAAGATGTGTCTAAAAAGAACAAAAGGGAAAAGAAGGGCTGATTAATTCCATTACCTTTCCACCATGCAAATAAACCATCCATGAAAGTATAACGTTTCTCACCATACATTAATGAAAGAATTCGTTGTAATCGTACAACCAGGGCAGAACCAAACAAAATGTGCATGCTCTAATAATCGTAGAAGGGATCAGTGTTACGTGTGTGGACACAAATGGACGGTGACAGCCATGGTTGGTGGCAGCCAAGGTTGAAATAGTTAGAGTCAAATGGTGGGTGTCTAACCAAAGAAAATATTGCCCACCATTGTTGAACAATTGTCTCCCTCATCAGCTATAAATAGATGTGCATTGATAGCTGATATAGAGCACGAAATAGAGAGAAACACAGAGAAAGAGCTAAGAGTGAGAGTTGAGTTGAGTTGAGAAGTTTTCTCCTCCTCCTTGTTTTCTTGTTTGTATTGATTTTGAGCTTGATTAATACAATCCAGTAGCTCCGTGGAGTAGGCAAGTTGCCGAACCACGTAAATTTATGTGTGTTTGAATGTTTGGATCTCCTAACAACTGGTATCAGAGTGGGTTCTTCAAAGTTCTTGAAAAAGAGGGTGTTTGATCCAAACTCAAAAAATCAAAGTTCTCAAAACGTATTTTTGAAGATACCACCGTGAAGAGGACGACGAGAGGAATCCACTGGTGAAAACCCGACGAAAATCTGACATCCTGCATGCCCTCATGCGCCTGCACGCGCCACCACCAGTACTGTCCACGCGCACAGACGCGCCGTACGCGCGTCACGCGTCTTCCTCACCGTTTCCTGCAACTCGACTCTGCCACGTCATCAGACACGTCAGCTGATCGACACAGTCAGTAGCCACGTCATCTGCCACATCAGCCGTTTGACAAGGTCAACATCCACATCATCACTGACACGTCATTTACCACATCACCACTGCCACGTCAGACGAAAATCTCCGTGGATCTGCCACGTCAGATTTGGTGGACCCCACATTACCTACGTGTCTGCCACGTCAGCTTGTTACGTCATCATAACTGGGTTTTGATCCGGTGTGGCGCAGCGACTATTCCGCCTGCCACGTGGCTTCATCTACAGCGTCCAGTTATCCCAAACTTTGATTGCTTAAATCGGAGCCATCCGAAGTCCGATTTGGGTGATCTCGGTGTCGTTTCCAGCATTTTTGGCCATTCTGGACACATCTGTAAGGTCAGATTCTTGAGATTCAAATTCAAGAAGGAGTAAAAATGGCTGATGAAATAAAGGCTGCAGGTATTGAAAAATTTGATGGAACTGATTTTGGATATTGGAAAATGCAAATTGAAGATTATCTATATGGGAAGAAACTTCATCTTCCTCTGTTGGGGAGCAAGCCAGAAAACATGTCAGAAGAAGATTGGCAAATTCTTGATAGACAAGTCTTGGGCATTATCCGGCTATCATTATCAAGAAGAGTTGCTCATAATGTTACAAAAGAGAAATCCACAGCAAGATTGATGGAAGCCTTGTCTGGGATGTATGAGAAGCCATCAGCAAATAACAAAGTGCACTTGATGAAGAAGCTGTTCAACCTGAAGATGACGGAAAGCACCTCTGTTACACAACATCTTAATAATTTCAATACCATCACAAATCAATTGTTATCTGTTGAAATGGAGTTTGATGATGAGATCCGAACACTTATTTTGCTAGCTTCACTTCCAAGCAGTTGGGAAGGTATGAGAACAACCGTAAGCAACTCAGCCAGAAAATCCAAATTAAAATATGATGACATCCGAGACCTGATTTTAGTAGAAGAAGTACGAAGGAAAGACTCGGGTGAAAGCTCAAGTTCAGGTTCAGCTTTCAATATCAACACTCGAGGAAGGAGACAAGACAGAGGCTTATCCAGAGGCAGATCAAAATCAAGGTACAGAAGCAAATGCAAGTTTGGACCTAGGAAGCAGGTTGAATGTTGGAATTGTGGCAAACCTGGCCATTTCATGAGGAGTTGCACAAAACCAAAGAAACCTGAAGCTGATTCTGCAAATGCCACTACAGACGAGGTACAGGATGCTTTGATCCTTGTAGTACATAGTCCTATTAATAATTGGGTTCTTGATTCTCGAGCTTCATTTCACTGTACTCCACACCATGAAATGATGCAAAATTATACTGCTGGAAATTACGGGGTAGTCTATCTGACCGATGGACAACCATTGGATATTGTGGGTATAGGAGATGTGCAAATCAAGACAATGAATGGATCTATATGGAACTTGCAAAATGTGAGGCATGTTCCTGAACTAAAGAAGAAGTTGATCTCGGTCGGACAACTTGATGATAGTGGCCATTCAATCCTTTTCTCTGGAGGAATGTGGAAGGTATCAAA
>SRLM01000058.1:1421074-1468885 GCA_015708895.1 Populus ilicifolia
TGTGGAAGCAAGAATCCAGCCGACATGTTAACCAAAGGAGTTACTCTCGATAAACTGAAGCTGTGTAAAGCTTCAGTGGGTCTTGAAGATTAAAAGACAAACCTAACACCATTTGTGTCCAAGTGGGAGATTGTTATGTGTGTGGACACAAATGGACGGTGGCAGCCATGGTAGGTGGCAGCCAAGGTTGAAATGGTTAGAGTCAAATGGTGGGTGCCTAACCAAAGAAAATGTTGCCCACCATTGTTGAACAATTATCTCCCTCGTCAGCTATAAATAGATGTGCATTGATAGCTGATATAGAGCACGAAATAGAGAGAAACACAGAGAGAGAGCTAAGGGTGAGAGTTGAGTTGAGTTGAGAAGTTTTCTCCTCCTCCTTGTTTTCTTGTTTGTATTGCTTTTGAGCTTGATTAATACAATCCAGTAGCTTCGTGGAGTAGGCAAGTTGTCGAACCACGTAAATTTATGTGTGTTTGAATGTTTGGATCTCCTAACAATCAGAACATGTAATTTCTTGCGAGGAAAAATTAGAGTTGATAAAGATCACCGCCCGCAATGAAATCCACCTTGACCTCCTGCTTTGAAAGGAAGACTGCGGTAAGTGCTGCCTTAGACTGCAGAGAAGCCTTCAACACTTACAGACCCTACAAGATGCAAAAACACAGGCTAAATCGATAGTGCTTAGTATCCGCATCACAAATACATTAATTGCAGAGCCACTAGTATTAACTATTAATAACAGAGGTCCAGACAAAGTTTTGTGCTGTTAACCACCAACTTTAAAAACAACAAAATTCAGAGCGTAAATTCTTACCCCACTGATCCCAAACTCAGCCATCCTTTCCTCAAGAGCGCTAAAATCCCTGACATTGAACTTGTTTAGCTGAGCAACACCGGATATCATTGATATTGGTGACACTTACAAATCATCAGTCACTATGTATGTAACCAATCCCTTCACATATCCTCCCTCACTGGTTGAATCAGCAGTAGAATTATTCTCACCAACAAACTTCACCTCATAACACATTGGATTTCTGCAAGTAGCATAAATGGTGTTTTTACATTCTGTGGTACACCGGCATTGCTTCACACACATGTACAACTTTCTCTCGGCTTGATTAGTGTCGGGCAGATTAGCAACATGGTGTGGCACATGGGGCTTTAAAAGCAAATCCTTACTTTGATTAGGCTGCATGTAAGTTTGATCGAGGTTTTCAATTCTTTAGTAAAGATTTCCGAAGCAGCCAACCATGTGCGGAGGCATGCTAGGGTCTTGGATGGGCTTTTTGTCATTATTTTTTTAATTAGTTTTATGTAAAAATAAATTGTAATTCTCAATTGAGTTATTAGATTTTTAAAAAAATTTACATGGAATTTTATAATATAATACTTTAGCTTGAATTAAAATTTTAAAAATTTTAGAGAAATTCAAAAATTTAATAAAAAAATCATAATTTAACCAGTTTTACGTTGTTAGACATAATTTTTAATATAACCATCAGATTGAGCTAAAATTTTATAACAAATCTTAAAATATATTAAATAAAATCTAGTAAAAATTTTAGAATAAATGAAGTTTGGTAGTGCTAACAAAAAAAACCATCAAATAAAAGTAAAATAGTTATTTGCTATTAAAAAAAATAAAACAAATCAACTTTCTCTTTTTTGTATATGTTAACTACCGGCAAGTAGAAAAAAAAAGGTGAGAAAGAAAAAGAGAAAAGTAAGGGATAAATATTAAAAAAATAAAAGAATAATTTTGCGAACTTATAATATACAACTTATAAAATACTAATTTAAGAAAGAATTAAGTGAAGGAAGGAGGAATTAAGAAATGAAAAAAATTTAATTATTCAAGTAGATATGAAATTGTTATTTTATTTTAATTGAGAAGTTATTACAATATTAATTCAGATTTGATTATAAATAAATTATATTCTACAAAACATCGAAAGATATAATTTTAATAGTGAATTTATTTTTATTTTTACTTTAATTTTATGTATTTTTTAATTTATTTTCTAATATTTTAAATAATATATTTAAATTAAAACTTTCCTAATAACTTCAAAAATTTAAACACATAAATTAATACATAATTTTTTAATAAAATGATATATTAATTTAATAACCCAGAATAAAACAAATTACTCACTCTGTCCTTGGGCCACCTATGGGTGCGTTTGTGATAAGCCTAATCACGGTACCCACAGGCAAGGAAAGGAGGTTGAACAGAAAGTCCACAAAAGCTTTTGCAGCTTCTGCAAAAAGGACTTTTGTGGTTTCTTGTAAACCATTAACTTCAAGCTCAGTTTGGTATCTGGCTCTATCATTTGTCAATACTGCAAAAGAACTATGCACAGGTATTGCTTCGTTCCTAGTAGTTTTATATTTGTAAAGTAATTTCAGCATAATACATTGCTGTAGCTGCTCTTTCACACAACCTTTTGGATTTCCAAAGGAATGAAATGGTAAAAAAGGCCACAAATTTAAAATTTGACAACAAAATCTTGACTGACTATTTTAAACTACTTGCTGAATTAGCTGTGTCCGAGACACAACTCGGTTAGAAAAAATTCCCCACGCCAGAAACTCCTCACGCAAAGAGACAACATCAACAATGTTGTAAGACAAAACACCACAGTGTAAAAGAAGAAAAGGAGTAAATTCGCGCTTGAGTGTCCTCGTCTAACGGTTGTGGCATAGAATTTGTTGTTTTTGCATCCAGATTCGAGTTTTTATGTGGAAGTCTGTTATTTTTATGATGTTTTACTTATTTATTAGATTTATAAGATATTTAATAAATTTAAATATTAACTATAATGCACGTAAACTCACCTCGATTATTAAAATAAAAATGGCATGATAGCTAAATTAATACGAACAAAACGCCTATAGCAATACAAAATATGCCGTGCCTCTTCAAGTAAAAAAAAAGGAACCCTTTCTCAATAACCCCGCCCCTAGGAGAACCTTTTCATATATTTTAATAGGACATGTAAGGAGAAAAGGAAACGAAGAAATATAACTCGCCCATTAATACAAAGGGACTCGCTGTAATATTTTTTATAAATATTTCAGTTTTAGGGCTAACCAAGGCGGTTTGTTTTTTAGGTTACAAATGTTTTTTTTAAAAAAAAAAATATTTTAAAATTATTTTGATTTATTGATATGAAAAATGAATTTTAAAAAAATATTTCAGTGTAAATTTCAAAGTAACTCTATCATCTTATTAAAAACACATTGGATAGTAACACGGACCAATAAGATTTGCTCAATTTATTTTTATTTACTCAATTTCTATATATATACTAAAAGTGAAAATCTTGAATTTAAATTTAGAGGAATTATACATTAAATTAAATTGGTCTAAATGAGTGTGTGTTTAGTGGTATTTTATTAGTTATTTTAAATGTATTTTTAAAGAAAAAATAGATATTAATAGAAAAGAAAATTTTTAGATCAAGGTGTTTTTATTTATTTTTGTCATGAGTTTTATATTATAGAAATTTTATAACATAGAGAGTAACTTATAAGATATTACCAGTCATTTCTAAAATTCATAAAAAATTTCTATTAAATCGATATGAAATGTAAAATTTTAAATTATATAAAATTGTTTAATTTTTTAATTAATATATAAATTAGTTAAAGGATGCCTCCGTTGACTGTCGTGGTAAAACAAAATCAGCACCCTATGATTTTATTTTTATTTTAAAGAAGAGTCTAGAATGTTTATGCCTTGAGCATCAGTACAGTACCTATTATACATTATCTAAAATAAGAACAAATCCAATTCCTCATTCTGATAATGAAATATCGTAACAGTAGCTCATCAAAATATATTTCTTTCCATTTTGAGATTAAGTATCTTCGAATTAATTTTATTCAACATATAAAACGTGCTATGATGATCAGGGCATCAGGGATCCAACATTTATGTTTTATTACTCGGCGACATACTCCAAATGACAGTAGTATATCTCTTACATTATTGCTTGACACTGCCTCCTAGTTTCTGCAAAACTGTCTGCCTCTTCGGGCATGAAAATATCTGCCAAGTTGTGACTTATTCAACCTTGCCGACTAAAACATCCTCGACTTGTTGGATTTTTGTACATTTGTCCAGTCAAAAAAGCAACGTCCCGTGTCTCAACCAAAGACCTTCGGAGCAAGAATTATTATGGCCTGTCTTTATCAAGTTCACATCTATTTTCCTTTCCTTCCCCCTCGAATGGAGCATAATAAAAAAAAATTCATAAAAGAAGAAAAACCAACATGACATTAACGGGCACTTAAGTTCAGTGATTTTCGAGCCCGGGGTTGTGTCAAAGATTAGAAGTTAAATAATAGCAAGAGAGGTGGAAGTCCCTGTCAATCCATCCGGGTCCGTATCAACTTGCTCAGACTACGAAGACAACGGCTTAGTTATCTGGTTGTTTGTCTCTTATCCTTGATACCAATATTGATAATTAAAAGCACTAAACATTCATAAAACGACATGAGAAGATAGGGAAAACAAACAAAAAACAACCGCTTGCGTGGGTGGCCAATTGGCCTATAGCTCGGCGTCTATGTCAAAACAACACTCCAAGGAGCAAGGATGAAAACATTTTTTTTGGTAAGTACAAGGATGAAAACATGCTGTGTTGTATTCACAAAGGCATATGATTGATGCGTGTTAGGGTACCTGTTTCTCATATGAATGGTCTCCACTATTAGAACCATCAATGTTGTGTAAGCACCAGGAGACAATGATTCAAGCTATCAGTGATATCCCGTAGTTGTCTCTGGTAACCAGAGCAGCAAAATGACAAGCATTCAAGACCAAAGTTTCTATCAGAAGAGCATTCCCTAATAATGAATACCGGGTCAACACCACTTATTATGAAGTTGATGCAAAAGCCATACGAGGTTGATTTCGGTCATGATTGCTAATCCTGCCAGCAACTTACCCTGCATACCCTCAGATGAGATAAGTCTGCCCATCCGACCTGAGAGACAGTAGTCGGTGTAAAAAAAGGATGACTAGTTTTAACAACGGCAATCAGGGCAGGTCATTCAAAACAACTTCAACGAGCATCTCTTACCATCTAAACAAAAAGAAATTCAAGAGTTGGAAAGCAAATTAACCTCGGAAGAGAAATTTCAATGCAAAAAGCCTTCAGGAATTTGTTTCTGGTAATAATTGAATATACAAGAACATTCAATTGGTCGACAAAATGATTCAGCTATGAAGTATTACGGCACTGTACAGCCAGGTGAAGAGCCACAAAGAAGCTTAGAAAGCAGCTGCCTGTAAATAGTATGCGAAAAAAACGACTCAGAAGAAGTAGATTGTTTATGATAAAACAAAAACATGCAGATTCAGGTATCATAAGCACAGGTTTAGGGTTATAATATTTCCCTACACCAGCAGAATCAACTAAACAACCCCCCAAACAAAAGAAAATGCAGATTCAGGTACCACCCAACATATTTCAGATCAAGCTACTATCTAACAACCTGGGACGTCATAAGCAAGCCGGGGATTGATGTACCTCACATAACACACACGGTTCTTATTTCAAAAGGATGTCATAGAAGGTCACTACTTAGCTAACAGTTTGCAGTCTAGCCTAAACAACCCCCTAAAAGCTACCATCCCTATTTGCAGAACCACGTAAAGCATAATAACTCATAGATACATGCTAGCATGTGAGTTCACAGAAGGTCATTAATTTACCTCACTGGTTTTGCTGTGAGAATTGATTTCAATGCCCAAATACACGTGTTGAAAATTTGGGCAGCTGAAAAAATTGGAAGAAGGTCTAAGCCATTGCATTACAGAATCCTCCATTCTTCAGTGTTGCTACAATGCACTTAACAATGCAAGAAATTCTGCTGGTTCTTCATCTTCATTGACCACCTGTCAATAACATGCAGTTATGACAAAACTATTAGCATGGTTCTGCTGTCTCAGATTTGAGAAAATAAGTAACAATTTTTTGCCAAAATGCATGGTAAGGAATTGTAGCGATGGCTGACAGAAGAGGAGAGGTATGGAAAAAAAAAAAATGGAGGTACAGAAACGGTATATAACCACCAACTTGAGCAACAGGGATAACATATAAGTGGGTGATGCTAAGGCAAAGACAAGAAGCTTCAATGGAAGAATAAAACCAAGGAAATCAAAATTTCATCGAGATTTTTCCATGAGCTTGAAAGCATTCCTTGCATTTTTCATTTGTTCTTCCTATCAAAGTTTCATCGAAAAATTAAAATTTCTTGACTCATGAATCAACACAACAATCTGTTCCAATGGCTCTGATCTGTCCATACCCAAGCGCTTGCAAACTCTCTATAGGAAATAATCAAATCAGTCCACAGACGGTACCATCAAGGCAAGCATAAAGATTATAGGATAAAAACCAATGGGAAAAGAGATGGGAAAAGGAAGGAAAGATAGGATAAAATTTTAAGAGATTTATTGGTTGTGCCACTTGCTTAGTACCTCAAACAAAAAGGTAAACAACTTAAGCTTCTCAATAGGATACTTAGAACTAGTCATTTACGTTCTTTCCCTAAATCACCTAGTTTCAAGTTTGGGTAACCTAATTTTGAGCAATTGTGCAAACTTCTTAAGAAAAGAGGGAGAAAAAATTATGAGTAAAAGATTTTGCTAAACAGCAATTCTATTTTTCTTCATAATCTTAATGGCAAATAGACAACCACGGTAATGAAGTGCAAAAATTATAGGGCGTTGCAAAAGTTGCTAAAAAAGGTGATGCTGCCTGGGAGATCAAATATAAATCCATACCTTAATGGTAAGGTCCTTCGGAAGACCCATTTGAGTTAGAACATAATAACCAGCTTGACTCCAGTAAATATGTTCAGAATCTGCTAATAGTCTGTTGTTATCTAACTGGATCATGTTTTTCTCATCGGAAAATGATTTTCCTACCCAAAAGTAGAGAATCCTTGTCTCATCTCTGCCTACACCTCTGGTTGGCACTAAAATGGCAAAGGCGGTTTTAGAATCTAAATCACTGGTACCCAATGCTGCAATCCTTTCTAGACTGGGCCAGCGGCATACCAAAGGTTGCATTACTTTACAACTTTCGTCAACACTTTCCTCTATCCCATTTGACACGTAACACCCCGAGCTTTCTCCCACAGGGCAATTTTTACCCAGTTCATCAAAATTATTTACAGTGGAGGCTTCCTTGTGATATAAGTCAGGACTAGCTACTCTGACCAGAGAAATGTTTGACTTGCACTGTTGAATTGAATGTCTACCTCCTTTAACATCATCCTTGGACTCTAAAACAATGTCTATACTATCTAAATTGCACCAAGAGAAAGTTTTCTCGTTTATCTTAGCATCCTGTTCGTGGCGGGCAAGAGAACTTGGAGGTGTATTGTTCACCCTCATATTATCAGTCACCATCGGCAGCTTCAAAGACTTTGACAAGCTACCTCTGCGCTCGGCAAGTGAAACTGAAGATTTTTTGGATGGTGAGGAAGCTGCCGGCAAATGTTGCTGGGACATATCGACACCATCAATACTTGATAATGGTTGGGAAGACGATTTAGATGTGAGAGACAAGTTAGATAAATTAGACAAGGTTGAAGATACTGGAAGAGAACATGAAGTTGCTGAAGGAGAATCTAGCGAGGATTCTGAAAAGTACTTTGAGTTAGTGCTAGAATCAGAAGAGATAGAATCTGGAGAGAGATAGGGAGGCGAAGAGGAGGAAGATGATGACAGCGAAGATGATGACGGTGATGATGAGTGCACTATCATCATAGTGTCTGAATAGACCCTGGAAAGCAATATCTTCGGTGCTGAGACAAACTCTTTCATATCACCCGGTACAAACTTCCGCCTTAGCACACTCCAACTGCTTTCTCTAGCAGGAAGATGGGTTTCAAGTTCATTCTCTGATGATGCAAATGGAGGCACAAAACCCCCCTTGATAGCTTTTTGGAAAATCTCAAAATCAACATTATATGTATCTACTTTCCTCTCACCAGGGCAAATCTTAGCTCTGGATCCCCCGCGATCTCCTCCATTAGCAGATTTATCCATCAATGGTAAATAATAAGAGAAAGCATCCCAAAAGCGAGCTGGTTCTTCGCCTTCTTTGACCACTATTATTGGTCCTTGAGCTCTTTCATACCGAACAATCTGGCAAACTGCCCCTCTCGCATCCCTTTCCATAATTGCCTCACAATTTTTACCGATCCAGACATAAATTGAAGAAGGAATGTGAACAATAAAGGCACCTCTAGAATCCAGAGCAGATGGCGATGGGTCATTCAGCATCCTTGGGACAAGATGCAAAGGGTCATAGGATGAGTGTGGGGCAATTCTATACATCCTCAACAATGAACTAGGGCTAAGAGGGAAGGCATGAACCCTCTTTTGGCACTGCAATAACTGGCAGGCAAAACCCATGTTGGGATCTGCAATCCCTCTTGCTGCCTTCACATACTGAAACGCGTCATCAAAACTTTGGCCCTCTCTCCACATGAGATATGCTATCACCAAGGAAGTGGACCGTGAAACCCCTTGGCAGCAATGAACAAAAACCCTCCCGCCCTGTTCCCTAACATCTTCAAAATAATCGAAAACATCATATAGAATACTCGTTATATCCTCTGATGGACTATCCTGCAACCACAAAGTCCTATACACAAAATCTGCCTTGAAATACTCCGGACAAACAAAACCCACACAATTTAACACATGGGTAATCCCGTTCTGCTTCAAAATCTCCCTATCTTTAGCAACAGCATCCCCACCTAGATACACGTGTTCAGCAACTTTAGAGCATTCCTTATCAAAGAAAGCAATCCTATCCTTCTTCACCAACCCACCGTTCCTATCAGGGGTCCTTTGAATCGAAGATAAATCAAGTTTCAACCTTTCACCGCTCTTGTTCCCACTCGGAGTAGGAGGCTGCGGCCACTCTCCCAAATCATCAGAACCTGCTTTTGGCCACTCGTCTAGACTTCTCCGAGCAATCGACAAAGGTGGCAAGCACGACCGTGCTTTACAATTCTGTTGAGACCGCGGAGTTAAAGGAGCAGGATACCTCCTATTTTGCCCATTACCACTATTATTACCAGCAGGATTCCCCTTCGGATCTATAACGCAATCTTTCTCTTCGGTTCCAGGGTGCTGTAGAGCAGTCCTGGAAGAGGACCAGGACGCAGAACGCCAGAAGACCTTGCGAGACCCGCCGGCAGAAGGAAGCTGGCACGGAGCCAGAGGATTATTAGAAGCATCTTCTTTGCCCACCATGCCCACTCCGCACTCGAACAAAAAGGTTATAACGACCTGGGATTTAAACCAGACCCAGAAATCCTAAGAACCCTGTATGTCTTTGATCTTCTACTTCAATATTCAAGACCAAACATGCTGGGGTTAGCTAGATCAAGCAGGGTGTTCCAGTGATACTGCAATCAAATAATTATCAGCAAATCAACATAAAATTAATCAATAATACAAGAAACATAACACTAATCAAAGATTTAAAGAAACCCACAAATCCAAAACAAGAACCCAAAAAAACCTAGGGTTTTATCAGTTACTTAATGCAAAAGACCACAGAAATAGAAAGAGACAGAAAGGGGAGGGATTGGATTCAAGACTTACAGTATGATGTGGAGGGTGAAGGCGTGTAGAGAGAGAGAGTATTGGGTTTATCAGGAAAGAGCGGAGAGTTGGGGATGTTAACGAGAAACGGAAGAGAAGGTGAAAGGAAACAGTCTTATTTCTTTTCTTTTTTTGCTTTGGTTTTATTTTCAGCTGAGACTTGTAATGTTCCTTTCTTTGACGCTCTGTATATATATAGGGGAGCGGGCGCGGGGACGTTAGCATTCGTTTCTTCTCTTAACTTTTTTAATTTTTCTTTTATATTCACAATATAACGATACCAAGAGCCTGAAAGTTTATCGTGATTCTAGGAAATTTTAGATTTTTAAATTTTAAATTACTTTTTTATTTTTTATTATTTTAGTGTGTTAATATTAAAAATAAAAAAATATTTTAATATATTTTCAATAAAAATAATTTGAAACGTAATTTTTATTTCACTAGCATTAATATTTTTTTCTTCTCTTTGCTTTTTTTTTTGTTAATTCACAATATAACATATCATGATTGGAAGTATGATTAAACTATATTTGCAGAAAAATTATATTGAAATAAAAAAATTAATTAAATTATTTTAATACAATTCTAGCAACAACAAAAAGTACTTCAAAATACAATTTTTACTTAGCTCTCAAACACCCCCAAGTTCAATACCAGCCAGCCAGCCAGCATTTTTTATGGTCTATTGCCATCCATGATTCATGATCTATGACCATCAATAATAAACATTTTAAAAAATATATAAATCATTCGATGATAGTTGTTGTTTAGATCCATCAATCTTGATAGTAATTTATTTTATTTGATAATCTTGTCCATGCTGATGTTCAGGGATGAATATTGTTTTTTCTTAGGTGATTAATATGATTTTAAGGATAAAAATAACAAAAATTATTATTGATATAATTATATTATAATTCACGAGTGCTTCTATATATATATATATATATATATGAATGAACTTAATAATTATATTGTGTAATTAGTAAATTAATTTCCTTTTCCTCCTTCGCTTGGATTTTGAGAAAAGCAACTCGATTTCATGGTCAAAACTCCTGGTAGCCTTGGGCTCCAAGGATTGCAGTGCATAGAACTCGTAGCCATGTTTCCATAGAGGGTTTTTATGGACCTTAAAAATATTTGTAATATAAATATATAAAAAATAATTTAAGAAAATATCATAACAAAATACTCTCAATTGAAAGACAAGTGTATCGTTGAACCTTCCATTTAAAACGCAACCACCTCAGCCCACTTGCTTACCTGCCTGGCTACTGCAGGAAAAACTGACTAGTAGAAATGCTAGCGTGTCACGGTTATCATCTTCCTGTCGACGTGCAATATATTTTATTTATTTATAAGCAACGTTGTATAAGCAAAATCTTTCCATACATATACCGATGTACAAATTGTGAGAGTTCGGTCGTATAAAAATTATATAACCCATAATTAATATTTATATACAAATACGTGTGAAAATTTCACATGAAAAAATTTGTTTTTCTTAGTTTTTTTTAAATACTTTGAAATAATATTTTATTTTTAAAATTTATTTTTAATATTAATAAATCAAAATATCAGAAAAACACTTAAAAATTTAGTTTAAAATAAAAAAATATTTTTAAAATGTAAAAGCAAAATAGATTTTAAAACACTGCTTCAAATTGTGTTTCAAGAAGCATTTTGTAAATTTTTTATTTAAAATTAATTTTTTATAATTTTAATATAACGATGGAAAACATATTTTTTATAAAATTTAAAAATATTTTTTTAATATATTTTCAAGTAAAAACATTTAAAATCAACCTCAATAATGGTCACGTTTCTTCTTTCTTTTTTACTCCCCGAATGTTGGTGAGTGCTAGCATACAGAGAATTAATTCCGAAACAAATGCTCAGGAATATAGGAATTCATTTTATTTTATTTTATTTTTAAATGGAGACCTTTTAAAAGAAAATTGAGGCGAAACCAAATAGATTGTACGTACCTACCTCGACTGTATGAAAATAGATATTTGCAGGGTTTTTTAAAAAATGAAAATAGAAATTTCATTTGTTTTTTTATAGTAAAAATAGTAATTTACTTAAATTTCCACTCAGCAGGCAAAAACTTTTCAAGCTTTGCCGCCTTCGAAGAAAATTCAAGGAAGACAAGAGCAAACCAGGAGGAAATTTCGTGAATAATATACGCATCATATTATTAAACACGCGAGGTCAGGACACCCTCACTCCATCAATATATTCAAATTTTAATGGCTTATGCATTGTAGCCTTGGTGCAGTGATGAAAGAGGTTTTTTTTACTGTATTTAGATTCAAGTTCTAATATGTATATTTATTATCCTTGTGATATCTTATATATTTACTAGGTTTGTAAGGTATTTAATAGGCCGTGAAGATTAGCTATGATACGCGCAAACTGACCCGGACACCTCATATAAAAAAAAAATTAATAGCTTAAAGTTGATCTCAGCTCTTAATCATATGACGACAGTCGATTTGGGATAAAAGCATAGCTACAGAATCATTTTATTTTTATGTTTTAAAAATATTTTTGAAAAAAATAAATTAATTGTTTTTAGTGTTTTTAAAATATGCTTAATATAAAATATAATGTTTACAAAATAAGAATTATTATTTTAATATATTTCAAATAAAAAATACTTAAAAAATCAACTGTATATTTCCCAGTTCGACCACCTGGTTTGGCCATGCCAGTGACCAGGAGGAGCTGGGGAAATTAAAGGGAGTGACCAGAAAAGCAAGTAAATAAATATGGGATGCCAGTGGATGGGCAGAAAAAGGTGGGAGTAGTAATTAACGTCACGAGGAAATGTTTGTGGAGTTGCTGCTGTGATTTAATAATCATTCAAGAATTCATGAGGATTCGTACAAGAAAGTTTGCATATTCCTATCATCACCGTCAGGCATGATGCTAGTATTCTGTTCTGCTGTATCCAACACCAGCCCAATTCTGCAGAAATCAATGTCATCTGCACTTCATCAACGTTTAACCATAGTTCTGATAACACCCTAACCGTCAAGTAAAAGGAAGTGGTAGTATATTTTGGGAGTCCCTTATGCTTTCCCATAGGCGAAGGCAAGAGATTAGGCCTGCTTGAAGCAAGGGTTTGCTCGGTAATCAAGTATTCCTGTTATTTTCACCTGCTTTTCTATGCGTGGCCATGGCTTGTGGATATGAAATTACTTTAAAAGGAAGCAGTCGCATGATTCTTGACTAGAAAGGTAGGCGATCATATACCTTGAGTAGAAGGACTCGATGGGAAATTGGGAATAAAAGGAAAACCAGCCACAGATGGGTCCTGAAACAGGAAAAAATGGCAGATGGGATAAGCTTCACCAACTTATGAGCAAATCTTGCCACTGTTATGTGAAAACTACACTTTGATAAAATAAAATACATGGAAAGAAGACACTCATATCAAGGGTCACACATCACGGAGAAAATATTTCACTTGTGAGTTTTTCTCCTGAAATCATTGTTTTTTTAAAAAAATCAAATTAGCACAATAAATTTAAAGTTTTTGAATATTAAAATCCTTCAAAAAAAATTGGTGAAATAATATAATATAATTGTATTATGTTTCTTGAAATACAATATTAATTATATATAATGTTTTAAAACCATGACATTAATTAAAATTTAAATAAATCAAACACTAGCAAACAAGCAACACAACCCACAATTTCTCTCCTATCTCTCTTTGAAAAAAAACCTTTAATCACTTAAATTTTACCCTTGAAACAATTAAAAATCAAACTTGTCTTAATCTTTAAGCATCATTTGATGTTTTTGTGTTGAAAATCCTTAGATTTCTTTGATGTTTCATTTTTATAATCCTATAAGCAAGATAAATATACTATATTATTGTTAATTTATATTTAATCGGGTTAAAATCAAATAATTATTCATGTTAAATTCAGAGCTTATAATGAATTTAAAGTTTGTTAAATCAATGATAAATTAGTTATATATTTTAGGATTATTTCAATATTGTATCATTTAATTATTTTTTATTTATTTTATATGATATATGTTTTTTTTCTGGTATCTACGTGACTACTTGTAATTATAAAATATGAGAATATATTAGATATAGTTAAAATTTATTTATTGTGGTTGTAATCGTGGTTTTTTGTAGTTTTTTAAAGTAGGATAAAAATTTTAGGTATAGTTCAAATTACAATAAAATTATAAAATAAAAAAAATTTCAAATTAGTAAAAATTATGATTTTAAGAATTTTTTCCAACTTAAAACATGAAAATCACCCAAAACAACTATTTTTTCTACTATCAAACTGTTTTATCAAAAATCAGGTTGTTTTTCAAAACAACTTTCTTGAAAATATCACAATTCTAAACCGTGATATTGAATAAGATGTTATTTTTATGAAACACGAAAACCTCAAACTATATTATTTCACCCAAAAGAATTTCATATGTGCTCCTTCCACATTTAATTATATTTTGAATGATAATTATACAATTTATCCGAAATCATCATACAACAAAATGGTAGGACCCAGGAGTCCTGTTACAATATCATGACAACTTTCGAAGTTTCATTTCATTACCCTGCGGAGCAAGGAAGATGGTTGATGCACATGGATAAAGATGAAAAGCTCAGGCCCAGTGGTTCAGTTCAGGCAACAGTGATGCTTCGCATCCATGACTTCTTGTTTTGTTGAATCAAGTTGTTCTCCTGGAGCGAGACCGCAGTTAGACTTTGATTTCTAACCTAGGAGGGGAATCCAGAAACTTGGGTTTTACTTCAGAGGTTGGATGACCTCACAGTATCAGAGCCATGGTCGACAGCATGCAAGGAAGAAGTTGATGCCACCGTGTGGATTTCAAACTAAGAATCAATACCACGTTGAATAACGGAGACCGTTCATTTTTTCAAAGGAGTTGTTGCTACTTTTCAATTTTTATGGAGCATTTGACCAGTTAGCTAATAATTCAATTGACCATCCTATTTGATAGTAATTATTTTCAAAGTTTCTCTTCATTTTTCTTTTTTGCTGACAATGACAGAAAGACTTTGCTTGCTGTCGCTCAGACCTCGTTCCAGACAACTGAAATTTCTGGAAGCTTTGTATGCGGGAATCATAAGAAAAATATTTTCCATTCATATGAAAACTTGATCCAGGAATAAAGAAATCAATTGCGTACGACAGACCCATAATTCTGAAAAGCCGGTTGCAGAAGGGACGTGCTGTCCCTGTAAAAAGCCATGCACAATGTAGGCAATATTTGGAGGAAAACCAATCACTGTTGAAGATGTATAGATATCCGAGGGAGCTTATTGGCTTCAGATTGACATGCTCAGGAACCTGAATATAAAACAGCAGGAAATGGATCAAATTCATAAGTAGAAATGGTAAATTACTCTTGCTCCACACGCGCTCTATAAATAACATAGAATGGACGACAACACCATGTGTAAGAGCCAAAAACAAGTATACAAGGAGATACTTATGTAAGATTATAATTCAAATCCATGCACAACCAGGTCATTTCTCTCTTGCACACACACACACACGGACATAACAAAATTGATTTAGTACAAGCAAGGAATTAAGGCTTACTTTCAAACAAAAACCATTAACTCATGTAAAACACTGCATATTACCACAATGAATTGATTCAATCATCCGCAAAACTGTAGATCATCTCCGAAAAATCACTAATATATTAAAACTCTGAAGTAGCCATCTATTTTAATGTGCTCTTAATCGAAGGGAAAAGGCTTTTCAGTTGACAAAGTTTGCACCTCCTATTCTTTCACATGGATGAGCGGACATCTATTGTAAATTTTAGAAGCAGGCTGAATTCTCAGCAACTTAATCAGAGGTTCCTGAAAATATGTTGAAAAACTCCATATTAGACTTCATTTTTTAACATCACTCTTGACGATGACGCATTTGACTATAGGTGTACCTGCTGGTGCTCAAGGCCATATTGTTTGGTGAACAACTGAAGCATCAGCTCTCTGCCCACATGCAAACTTCTCCTCCAATCACGAGCTCTTGCAGAGAAGTATTCCTTCAAGTAGTTCAGCTTTGTAAAAATCATCCCAAGGGGCATCTAGATGGTCCAGATACCAAAAACCCTGATTGCCGAAGACGCAACTGAAACCTTTTGCAACAGCCTTTGCACAGACCCAACCACCGAACCTGCAGCTCCAGAAAGAGAAGCCCCTTATTGAAAAATCATTATTGTTATCTTGGCATGATATTAGAATGGAAGAATGTGGAAACAAAAACGCACCACTTATGCACTATAGTCCTTGGATTAAGGTTTGATGCAAATGTATTGAATGTTTCCTCCCTGAGAGAATGAAATAAAGATCTGTCAATTGTCCAGCACTCAATATCTCTAATTTGGGGAACAAATAACATGGATAAGAAATCTGTTTCAACAGGTCATCTTGTCATGATAGGTCCATAGAAAGAAAATCCAAGAGCAAACCAATTCTGAGTGCTGGTATAATGTTATATGATGTGGATTCAAACAGTTCTTATTGAATCCAAGATAGGATATTATGCAAATTAACCAGCAGGTACCCTGCCTCAATACCAGGCACCTTTTTTCACACACAAATACCTAGCACTTTGGCGATTCCCCGATTCCCATTTGCAAGCATGGCAACCATGATCTATTATGATCTAAGATCACCCAAATAATAATTACGCACCAAAGTACATTAATAGGATACAGTTACACGACATAATTTTTATTAAAAGCATCAAAATACTGAGCAGAGCCAACCACTTAGTTTAATATTTTCACCTTTCATGCAAATTAGTTGAACTTAGGACCCTGCAACTTTCAAGTTTCTGCAATAAATGGTTATCAAACAGGGCAAAGAAAACGCTAGATGTTGGAAACAAAAATTCTATAAAAGCCAGGAGGACGTGATTAAATATCCCGCCCAACCAATTTCCAGAACACGCCCATCCTTTATGAGATCCTTTTTCTTGTAGTAGAAAACTGCAATCCAGTACTAGCTGCATTGGAGTTCAACTGATCATTTGGGACTCCCGTCATTTGAACTAATAACTTCACATGAGAATGGTCAAACAATGTCACCTTTAAGGTAAATTTTAAAGGCCATGTTTTTACCCATGTCCTTCAACCTATACTCTAGTGAGATATATTTAAAAGCTAAATTTTTGGAGCAGGCTAGTTTGGAAATATGCATCATCACACATCAACTAATGAAGTGAAGAAAATGATAAAACAAATGAGTTCAAGAACGTACCATTGCTTCACATGCGATGCAGAGATCCAGCAATCTGTCAGATATTGAACCATTTAGTGTGACTAAACATTATAAGCATGAAAATACAGACACACACATAGTGCAAGCAGTTAGAAGCCAAGCTTTCCTGATTTCTAAAGCAGATATAAGTGA
Source organism: Populus ilicifolia (assembly GCA_015708895.1). Lineage (NCBI taxonomy): Eukaryota > Viridiplantae > Streptophyta > Magnoliopsida > Malpighiales > Salicaceae > Populus > Populus ilicifolia. The sequence goes on from SRLM01000058.1 coordinate 1,438,162, forward strand.
TTATATTGGTAATGAACAGGTTTTTGAAGAAGAAACTTAATGGCAATGAGTTGAGAGATATCATCTTGAGCACAACATTCTCAAGCTATGGTCACTCAAATTAATTATAATAACAAAAGGAAAAAAAAACTGTTCATTTAGAAACATGATCTAATTTTTTTCTTTCTAAAGTTTTGACAAATAAAAGGATGGGACTCGCCTCTTATTTTGCAAAGCTTCATGTTATTCAATGGAAACACCAAAAAGAAAAGAAAAAAAATGTTAGCCAGGCAGGTTAAGTAGAGCATAACATTCAATAGACATGATGAAGATACTAAAATAGGCTGCGAAGTTTTTTTTATTCAAAAGGAAAAGAGATAAATAGGCATTATTTTGTTCAAGATAATTTTTAGTCATATAGAAGTCTAGTTCACTTCTTGAAACATTCATTCTATCGAGTCCATCCTTCTAACAGTTGATTCCCTCACCATCATTGATCGTTTCTTATTTATTGACTCACTGTCAATGTTCTGCTGAATAAGCTATAGGAATATTATTTAAATAAGGAAGTTATTGAATGGGTAATAGAAATCTTACTTCACAATTTCATATGCATCCTCAACTGTGTATCGTTCCCATTTTGCATATGAACCTTTCCCCAAATTTGGAAAGGACGGTACTTCTAAAGGAAATGACTGTTCATCTATGATGTGCAAGTGGAGGACATTCTACTGAAATATCCAATATCAGATAACGATAAAATAATAAAAGGAGGAAAGAATGGTAATGTAAGAAAAGCTCTCGTACAACAACATTACTTACAAGTTTAGCATATGACATTGATTCATTTATCTGTTTTATGACATTAATCGGCAGATGGTGCCTTGACGTCTCTGCAAGAGTATACTTAAGAAGGGAACTGAGCAACATTTTAATTGAAAACTTAAGATAGGAAAGAAAATTGCAGTTTGCTATCTCCCTCAACAAAAGAAATAACTCTCACCAGGCAAGAGCCCACGACATGCAAATCTCGGTATGTCTACATTATTGTACCATGGGGCTTTGTATATTTGAACTGTTTTGGTCTCATAATCAGATGAACAGAGTTGGCTGTACTTCTGAACGATCACAGCAGAGAAAATAGAAGGGAGGGTTAGTGTACTCAACTCCAACCACTCATATGCACATCATTCTTTTCTAGCAGTTGGTTAAATATTTAGAAGGTAGACACAATTCATACACTCAGTCAAATCACAAGCACACAGCTTCATGGAAAAGTCACGCAATAAAGAGGAGCTCCAGATGGCACTAATTTAATACAAGATTTTTTCACTCAATGGCAAAGAGATTTTCCGAGGTCATATTGAGCACAACAAGGGAGTTAGCAGAGAATTTGACCTGTTTCTCTCCGCACTTACGGTATTTATTGTTAATGACCATGCATTTACTTCGTGTGTGGGCGATTTTAAGTGAAAATGTAGCAATTCTCTAGCTCCATGACCCCCATCCCCACCCCCGCTGCATCTCCATTCTCTCTCTCTGGTCAACTAGGAAGCGCCATCCAACATATGATCAAAAGCAAAATTCTGACAGGCCACCGTTATATGCATGTGAAAACTTTAGTATACACTTCAAATGTAATCACACATACCTCCAACCCTCGCAATGCACCATACACCGTATTTTCCAGCAACAACAAGGAGAATATGAACGTCACTAGAACAAAAACATAACTAGTCAGAAAAAGAGGTGTCTAATCGTACATTATTAGCACTACATTCAGCATAAAATAGCTGGATTGAAGAAAAAATCCAACATCACTTGTACAATAATGCATTTGGGTAGAACAAAGTCATCTCCTTCTTTCATTTCATTACATTCTACCAAACTACCGTGAAAAAAGAGAGTCCTATTCTTCAAGAAATAATAGACGACTGCATCTGGGTCTCCATCAATTCACAAAAACAACACTACAGAATCTCAATATTGAAACTTTACCTCAATATATATATGCCTCCCCGATAATAGACTGACCATTTCTCTTTTCCACGAGCAACAAATAACTCTCATCCAGTCCAAGTTGAAGCTGAAACAACCCCGAGTTTGGGAATATTACAGACACGTACAGATTGTAAACAGAAGCGTTAGTGATGATTTCTCCGGAGTTTGGGATAGCAGCTGCAGGCTAAAATTCAAATGTTTTTTAAATTTTATTATTATTATTTTGATTTCATGGTATTGAAATAAATTTTAAAAATAAAAAAATATTTTAATATATTTTAAATAAAAAACAAATGTTACCGTAATTCTAAACACTACTTCAAGTTTATAGTGAAATGAGAGAGAAGTGGTGTTTGGCATGGCTCATGCCAGGTTAAGAGTCAAGCATAAATATTAATTTTTGGTTGAGTTGAAACAGAGTTTTGTTTTACTAGAACTCATCATAAATTATGATTATATCCAAGTTTTATCAGAAGCACAATTTATAAATAACAGTTCACTCTCCACTGTTGATGCAGACAGTGGGATGGTGAAGACTGGATTAACTCTTCACTGTGTGAAAAAAAAAAAATCACTCTTCATTGTTGATATAAACAACGAAGAGTAAATTAATTTACTACGTGAACAGTGAACAGTAAAGGGTGCTTACACTGTTTATAGATCAGACCGATTTGGGTCTAAACATTGATATAATAAAATAAAAAAAATTAATAAAATTTTTTAGGTGTTGTATTTTATTCAAAAAAATTAGTATTTAATATTATTCAATAACACTACATAATTATATTAGAAGAAAATCACATGATAATGTGACATTTGAAAATTTTAATTGCAATCTCAATTTTATTTTTAATGATATTTTACTTGATATTATTATACGTTCATGAAATTATAAAAATTTTAATCCTTGTCGGATGAATTTTGTATGTGGTGAAATTGTAAATAGTTTAATGAAATAATAAAAAATATTTTATATAAGTTATTATTTATTTTATGATATAATAGCAGTAGTTAAATCAATAATATTTCAATTAAAAATCATCAATATTAATATATATATTTTTAGTTATTTTATAATTTAAATTTCAAAAATATTCTTAATCAGATATGTTAAATTATTGTTTATTCAATCTTAATTTCAATAATAACTTTAATCAAATATATATTTTTTTTAAACTAATCTCGATTAAAAATATTTTTTATAAATTATAATGATAGAAATTACCATGATACAAAACACACTTAAAAAAAACTGGGGGGTGGACTAATGGAGTAATAGGTGTGCCATGAATCATGATGATTGGATTTATTTTTTTTGGTATGAGTATGCTTGGAAATTTTTGAACTTTTTTATATTTTTTATAATTATTGATATTAAAAAAATTTAAAATATTATTTATATATATTTTTAAGTAATAAATACTATATAAAAAAAGTAATCATTATCACCGTACAAAACACAATTTATGAGTGTATAGGTTACCTCAGTTTTTAGTAGTATTTATCCTCCATAATGTTTGATATAATGTTTGATGTTGTTATTTTTTAAATTTTAAAAAATTTATTTTTAATAACAGCATATGTAAATAATTCAAAAAACACATAAAAATATATTTAAAAAAAAGTTCCAATTATGTAGCCAAACAAGGTCTAACTTTTGTTACAGGAATGGTTATGCTTTTGGTTAAATGGTCTTGGTAGTTTGTTATTAAATAATAATTTAAGCATATCATATATAAAATTAAAAATAATTATTTATTATAAACTTGATGAATTATATGCAAGATTAATAAAAAAAATAATAAATTCCATATAAAAAAATATTTTTTTATTAGATTAAGATGAGACAATAGCCTCATTATCAATTATTTGACTCAACACATAAAACTTAATCGATTAATTTAATGAAAAACTATTAATTTATAATTTTTTTCTTTCAAATACATTTTATAAGTTAAAATTTATGTATTTGTTTAACTTGTAAACTAAAAAATAAATTTCAATTAAAATTTAAAAAATTAATATTAACATATTAGCCTTCTTTTAATTTTTAGTGTAATTTAACATATTATTATGAAATGATTAATTGACTAACAAAAAAATTTAATTGATGTTGCGGTTCAAAAAATATGATATTTAATCTTAAATCATGATATTGATAAAATATTATCAATAAATATTTAAATATATTATTTCCTCTAATTTTTTTGCTTTTATGCTAATTCACTGTGTGTTTTTTTGGGCCAGTTGCGCAATTTATCCTTTAAATTCAGTATATATTTTATTGAATATTAAGTAATTAATTCATTGTGCCTTCTTGTTGTCGTAGATAATTACCTCTTAGCTGTAGTGTAATATGATTGCAGGGTGGGTTGACATGGCGGACCTTAAAAACATCCCAAGAATCAGGTGGAACCTGGATCAGTACCGTGTTTAAAATTGCAGTAATTTTTCTTTTTATGTATTAAAATGATAAAAAAAAAAACACAATTTAACTATAAAAATAAACACAACCTCGTTTTATAAAAGTGAGTGTTGGAAGTGGAGTAAATTCTGTTTTTTATACATTTTAAAAGTATTTTAATTAAAAAAATAAAAATTAATAATGTTAAAAATAAAAAAAAATACTTTTTAAATAAAAAATATTTTTAAAAATATTAGGCACCACAGTATCAAGTACTGAATCGCAATGACATATAATATCAATATATTCTCAATCATAATCATCTAGGTGGTGACTAAGTGGTAAGGACTTGGGATCAAGGGGTTTGCTCCCTCTGTGGTCTCAAGTTCGAGTCCTTGGTTGCTCATATGATGGCCACTGGAGGCTTACAAGGCCCTTAACTTCAGGGCCCGTGGGATTAGTCGTGGTGCGCGAAAGCTGACCCGGACACCCACGTTAATAAAAAAAATATATATTCTCAATCATGCACCAAGGGTTTTGGCCTAGCGGTGGAAGGGGTTTGTCATTTTTCACTGTACCTGGGTTCGAACCCTAGCGTGCATGCCTGTCACCCCCGCGGTGCCTTACATGCCTACTGGGTTTGCAAGGTATTCAGTGGGTCGTGGGGATTAGTCGTGGTGCGCGCAAGCTGGCCCGGACACCCCACGTAAATCAAAAAAAAAAATTCTCAATCATATTTTCCAGTTAACTTCAATTTATATAATTATTATGTGATTAATTTAATTTAAATTTAATTTTTTCCAGAAAATATTAATTATTTATTATTATTTTTTTCATTGTTTAACAAAATAAATCTTATAAAAAATATAAGCGATTTGGTTTTTTTATTGATTTAAGTTCATCCAATAATACAGTAAAATCATTAACTATTTTTAATTCTATGTAAAAAAAAATATATATTCTAGGTTAAACGTGACTATCTGAGAATTATATATTAATTAAAACCTATTGATTAAAATGTTAAGGAAGCAATTGGGACAATAAATAAATTGAGAATTTAGAAGGTGTTTGAAAAATTTTTATTACGATGGTTTTTTTAATATTTTTAATTTAAAAAATATTAAATTGAATTTTTTTAATATTCTCCGAAAATAATAACCGAAAACAATATGTTGAGTGTCATTCTTGCCTTTTCGAAGTGACAATCTCATCTAGTACATTTAATATTTGTCGGACATAATGTAACATATCAAACATGTATTGAATAAAAAGCCAAAGACTGCTCCTTAAAAAAAAAAAACTAGGAAAAGATTTGAAAAATTGCATCGATTTCAATCTTCAATCTACAAACTAGGAATTACATAGAAAAAAATCCAAAATCAAAGAACTGAAAGTTTTGAGGTTATCAGATCTGCAGGGAAGAAATTAGACAAATATGAAATACTAATAAATAATTTTGAGACACGGACGGCATTGCGTGGCTGTAGTTTAGTGGTAAGAATTCCACGTTGTGGCCGTGGAGACCTGGGCTCGAATCCCAGCAGCCACACTAAGACCTTTTCCCTCTTTCGTCAGGCTAAAAATTTCAAGAACACCTCAGTCTTCCCGTCGAATAATTTTTATATTAATTTTACTCCTGAGTTTTTTAAAATTTTCATTCATCAGAAGAAGACAAGACACCGTTGGAAAAGAATTCCTATCTTTGGTTATGACTTTTATCCATCTTTAAAACATCAGATCCATATTTCCATCAAAATTACACTCTTATTTTGTAAAAAAAGATAGGAATGAAAATGGATAATTTAACTGTTTTCTTCAATAAATTCTAACGAAAGTTATAATTAAGAAATTAAAATAGTTTGAAAGTAAATTTAGTTAAAAAATAGTTCGGATGCAAGATTAACATCACTCTAATATTTTGTGGATGTATTTGATATTTTTCCAATCTTGAATGGTAAGAGAAAATGTCAATTGATTAAAAAAAAATGAAAAAAAGAAAAAACTACAGCTTGCATGCTAAGAAATGGTTAGGATTTATTCATTATCGAAAAACATTTTTCATTTTCCAACTTCAATTTGTGCATCCCATTTCTTCATAAAAATTAGAAAATATATTTATTTCTTAAATTTTCTAACATCTTTTCAATTTCTTTATTAGATATATTAATTTTATTGAGCTGAAAACTAGAAAGTCTTGTATATCTAAAATTGAAATTGACCTATATATAAGAGGATTTTCTTAATGTAAACAATGAAATAGGTTTCCATGACTTATTAAGAACGCGGAAAAAACATATATCGAAGATTATCTTAGCATCTAAGATCTAAATTAGAACTTGGTTGGCAAAGAAACAATATTTTTGGGCAATTCACCATTAATTCTACTATTGTAATCTTTTTCTTGACACTCATTTTTTTAAAAATAAAATATCTAAAAATTGATTCATTAACAATCGGTGTAAAACCTTCATTGCATCGCAAAGACCCATGAAAAGGTTGGCAAAGTAAAAAACAATAGGAAAAAAAATCAAATAAACCGGACAAATACCATTAAAAAAAAATCAACCATGAATAGGTAGGTGGGAAAAGGCAACAAAAACAAATGACAGCCTCAAATTCCTTGAAAAAATAATCAAATAAACTGGACAAATACCATAAAAAGGATTTTTTTTTTCCTCGCCAAATTGCTTTTCTAACTCTAGTTTAATCTCTCTCACAAAGGTGGTTTTTCTAACAGTGGTGTTTTAATGATATCATTGGCTTATAAAAAAAAAAATCAAAGAAAAAAAGGGCACGTGCGGTTCTGCTCATTACCTTCGGAAAACATCTTAAGAAGCACGTAACTTCACAATTTCTTGAGCTTCTCCAGAAGTAAAAAACTCCTGTTCTGAGTACGATCATCAGCCTCTTATGAAGCTGGAAGCAAATTTCATTACTGTCCACTTGATTTACACTTGGGACGAAGTGTAAAATTTCAATGACAACACCTTCCCTTGGATCTGATCACAGCTCTGAATCCATTCTGGTTTCCTTGCACGAAGAGGACATATGGCCGGGGTGAGGGGTATTATCTTGCAATTCTAAAATAGATCGATCCATAAACAAACAGTAACCACAGGAACAAGCATTGCTTTTAAAACACAAAATAATAAAATTGTTCTGAAGCACGAGTTACAGTTCTTTAAGCAAACATAAAACATCTCTCCGAATAAATAAATGCCTAATGGACATTCAAAACTTTGAGTGCAGAAAAAACTGGGGACATGACACAACTATAACAGTTGCTGAAGATAGTAACGTCATCAAATACAAAAAAAAAAAAGGATACTGTTTTGCTTTTCATCATGAAAACTGGGGCTACAAACTAATCACTATAGTGAATCTCCTCCAATTATTGAATATTGTGAAAGGCCAAACAAATGGTAGCTCTAAAGTCTATCAGGCGACCAGTTCAACTCAACCATCCACAATACTGACGGGAAGCCATGGTCATGTGCTGATTAATTATGCATTTCGAACAAAAGGTCTCATTTCTCTAGAGGTGTGGCACAGGCAAACCAACAATAAAACCCCTGCATAATGAAAGCTGTCAAGTTTTTGCAGGAAAGAATGAACGTCAAATTTAGAAACCATGCACCTAAGAATTCCAAGACCTCAAAGAAGAAGAAGAAGAAGAGTGGAAAATGTAAAGCAGTAATTCCCCTTAGAAGAAAGTGGATGACATTACGCACCAAAACAACTGCATAATTTACGCCTTATCCTTTGCCATATTGAACAAGCACACATGTAGCCACTATTTTTCATGCATGTCCTAAATAAGAACTGTTGTGTGCGCACTGGTGGGTAAATCATGTCAAAATAATTTCAAAGAAGTAACCTTACAATGAAATTAGCAGAAAACAGAAAACACCACTGGCTGCAATTCATGCATTTTGTTGGACCTGCCGATGTATATGCACCATCCACTCACTATAACCACTGGTACCCCCAATCTGGTCCTCCAGCAAATTTGTGAGAAGAAAGAAACCTTCTCTGGGCTGTTCACCTTGTCTCACAAGATTGCAAAGCTGATAATATGAAGGATCATTCTCTCTTAATTTCCTAAGCACCCCCATTAACTTTCTTGACATTTCAGAATCATGCTTACCAAAAGAAACCTGATTAGCACATAGCATAAAAGGAGGTTAGTTACAGTCCCGTGATGAAGAAGCTAAGCAAATAAAAGGTTAGCTAAAGAACATTAAATGAATTAATCTACAAACTACTAGGTAGTTTATTGCCCACTCTCGACTTTTGATGGACATTTTTTGGATATGCATACACTCAATGGAACTCAAGTAAAACAAGGTCATGTTAGACCCTCAAACCAATGTTGAAGAGCAACAGCATCCTTTCTACACAAAATGGTAAATGATGCAAGCTCAGAATGATTGTGAAAAGGGCCTTGATGTAACCTAGAATAGGATAGAGACAGTGCACACCTTGGAGAACTCAGCAGCAGCATCTTGTCCAAGTAAATTCATTGCTAAATCAGGTGAAAGCATTCTACCAAACCATACAACAAAGCGAAAACCGTCATCATAGACATACAGGCCTCTGGAGTCTAAGCTCTCAGCTGTCAATGGTAACCTTTTCATGATGTTTTTGAATTCGTCAGTTTGTGCAGATGGCTGCATTAATGCAATGGGAGATCCACCATTAGTGTTATGCAAAAATATCAACAGTACTGCAGGACACAGGAAATACCTTTACCTTCAAAAGATATTCATCTACTCGTATCAAGCTAGGGTATAAAAGCTTCAACAATTTTTTCACAGGTAACGCCATCATAGTGAATCCTGCTGCACAGCGATCATCAAGTTGAACATCAGCATAACCTCCCCGGAGAGCCGCTGATTTACTAAGTGCTAATCCATACAAAGGCAATAACTTCAGAGATTCTGGATATATCATTCTGCCTCCCAAGCGATGTTGAACAGCATATAGATTTCGAAATTCTCTAAGAGCTTTCACAACCCGCAACTGTACAGAGCTTCGTGCATCTTCCAGCTTGTGGGACAATGATTTCTCGATTGCTGCAAATTAATTAACTTCGTTAGAAGAATCATAATGGTCACCTTATCTCAGTTTCTAAAATCAGAGTCATCAATGAAATATGTCCAGATCAAACCCACCTAGCCTGGCAAACAAAGACACAATAGCACCAGTATCAGCCTGGCGGTACATCTCCCCCAAATCTGTAACCACAGGCACTGCTGCTGTGTGTATTCTGATACGCCTCTCCCCGCATGAAGCAGTGTATCTTTTGACAGTTAAGAGAACTTCCGTAAACCTGTTCTTTCATACTCAATATTCTACTGTACCATATTTGACCTAGAAGACTAATATAACCCAACGTGAATAGAGATGGCTAATCCTTGCAAAATGCTAAAGTGAAGAGAAGGATTGAACATACCATGAGTCCAGCATAGGATCCTACAGCTAAAACTAAAAAATTTCAATAAATTGTCTCAAATGACAAGGAAAATTAATCTCACTGAGAAATAATGAGATTAATATTACATATACCTTTAAAAAATGAGCCCCATGGTTTTAATGTCAAAAACTATTGCAAAGATAAATGCAATCCCATTAACAGTAGATGGTTATGACACTTGTATAGAAGTCTCTTTTCTCATAATTTTGACCAACTTGGATGATCAGCAAACAGCTCAGAAAGAATTGACTTTCAGGTGATATAGGAAACAATCTATATGCATGATGACTCGATTTCTTATGGGAGTTCATAGTAAACATGTGCAGATGTATGAAACTCTGATGCAAAATTAGCTTCACACAATTCTGCTCAGAAGGATACAGCAAAGCAACTTGGAAATATACCGTCTGACTTGTAAGTAATGTCTCTTCAAGTGACAACTGCGCCCCATATGCTTTGTCACAATCAACAGCAGGAAGCGCTAACAAATCAGTGGACCTTAGCATGAAGTTCCCATGGTAAGATGTAAACCGAATACCTGGAAGCACATAGCAATAGAAGAAGGGTGTGGAATCAACTTTCCATCCATCGACAAGACCATACAACAACCAAAGATGTATTCATACACTAGTATGTGTGCTCTAAAATATAGAAGGCTTTGGAAGAAATGTCAAGGATAAACCTTTTCCACATCTTATGCGCATGACAGCTTCCCAAGCAGTTTCTCTTGTAAGATCTCTAGCCAACTCGTGTCTCAACTTCTCTCCATGAGAGGCTGACTGGAAACTTGGATAGTAATATACCTGCCCTCCAGAATATTTTGCTAGAGCTCCTGTAAAGGGAGAAGAAAATAATTTAAAAACAATTGTTGATATTTAACTGACATTGATAAAACTGTTAAAAGCATCATTTAAGAACAAATGACCACATGAATGAGACAGTTATAATGTTATATAGCAAGAAACAATCAGCAAAACAGTCAGGATTACAAATGTGAAGATCTACTTTTAAATCAATTAATAAATTTTTCCTTACATAAGCCCAAGACACTCACAGCATAGCTAAGCACACATGCAAGGCCTATCAAATAAAAGAAATATTGAGACCCTTGGTATAGCAAGTACCAACCCTAACTAAACAACCCGTATATGCTGCTTTTTCATACAAAAAACACTTTGAAAAGATTAATTTTCTAAGAGATGGAAATGAAGTTCTGTTGGCGTGTTTAAGTAAATCATCGAAACAAGCAAGATTAATTTTCTTTTTCATTTCATTATTTCTTTGGCTGATAACAAGCAAGCTAAGATAAATATTGTACCTAAGGAGGCTATGTCGATATATTTATCACTGAAGGCATACACATTAACTCCTATCTGGTACTTGGTGCATTCAGCAGCCATGTTTTTATAGAATGGATCTTCTGGAGTTCTTAAAGTATGCTCTTTATCAGTTCCGTAAACACGAAGATCATCTCCACGCAACTTTAAACGGCCTACACCAAGAGATGGCATTGTATTCTGAAAAATAAGCAGTTTCCCACCAAGCTGGCTCTGCAGAGAGAGGGAGGTGTTGATGAAAAATTAAATGGATGACCAAAATACTTGAGAAAGGAAAAGCAATCAACAGTTATATTCCCAGCAGCAAACAACTACACAGAATCCTGATAAATATCTAGCAAAGGTAACCAAATGGAGGGATGAGCATGAATGTCCAGTCAAATTCTATTTTAAAAATTAAGACTGGCAGCTATTTGAGATTTAATCAAAATCATTTCTAGAATGAAAAAAAATTCATTCCTGCAAAAAACCATTACATTATGCCTCCATTAATTGACCAAATGAAAAAAAAAAGTGAGGAACAAATGATATCAAAAGGCCCAAAAATTATAACTGCTGTCAGGTTCTGTCATCTCGAAATCATTGGTGAACCTCATTACCCTCATCATCAACTCGTTTCCAACCCCCTTTTCGAGCAATTTCTTACCCAATAAGAAATTATATTTGAGCAGCATGTAGGAATATTTAATCAAACCAATAGGTGCATAAATGAAGTTAGGAGCAGTAGAACAGAATAACACACCATAACCATGAAAGCTGCTTTTACAGCAGGGCCAAGAGCAGACTCCATATTCACATTGTCCTGAAACATGGAGGGTAAGCTATCGAGAAAAGCGTCCACCACAAGCCTTGACTCGGACAAGTTAACGAGGAGATCATCTGGCAAGGGAACAAATATGTCATCCAGATCTGAGACCACCATCATTTGAGGCTGTGTCAATGATGACTGCACCCAAAAATCCCACGAATAAATTCAGCTAATTGTTATGGAAAGAAAAGAAAACCTCACTAGTGTAAGCTTCCATCTGATTATAAAGAACTGACCTTCATGTTGTAAAAATGTATCGTGCTGTCAAAGGTGATAAACCCAACCTGTGTTCTGGGAAAGCCTGGTAACTCATCCAAACAGGACTTGATAGTTTGGGCCACAACCTGCATAGGGAACTCAAATGTAAGTTTTAATTAAGAAATGCAAGAATACAAATGGGCACAAACACTGCACATTGGTGGCCCTAGTTCTCAGGTCAGATGCCTTCCTCAAACTTACCCCAAAGAGTAAAGGTGAATAGACCTAAAGAACCTTTGAATATATCAATTAGAAGAATAAATACAAAATGGCCAAGACTTATCAATCAATCATCCTTTGAAATCACCATTTTTAATAGGAATCTTGCAAGCCTTACTTTCACTTTTTTTCTCTGCTGTTCATTTCTCTGACATAACCATATGCAAATCATTCTCTTTTATATAGTGCCATCTACTGACCCAGTTTTTGGATCATTCCCTTTTCTCAACTATATTTAGGAGAGTACGCATCAAACCACTTGCAATAAGTGTATGGCCCCACTACACAAATTCTAGAATATGCAAAGAGGGTGTTGGCAGTGATCTGGTAGCTGACCAATAAATGGACTGCATACCACTGAAATAATAATCCACATATGCTGTATGTCATGTATTAGACAGAACAGCCTCCACATTTACTGTTTGAATTTAAGAATCAGCTGGTACAGACAAGTGCTCTGAAACAAGAAGACATAGGGCAAAATCTGGAAGAATTGGCTTCAACAATACCACTTCTATCTCCAAGCGTGGAGACATCAACCAGAAAGAAATAAAGATGTATTAGAGCATTAGCTGGAAGAAATTACCTCAATCATACCACTTCTAACAGCAGACACTGAAACATCGATGAGAAAGAAATATAGTGGTGGCATTGGAGGCCGCACCATATATTCAGTTGGTGCAACAAAATCCACACTTCCCTTTATAAGCTCAGGTCTCTGGTTCAAATCAATTCTCCTGCCAGTGGCATCTAGCTGAGCAAAATAGTCTCCAGGAACTGAATAAGAGTGTTAAACCATGTCAGCAAATACATTAGCAAAAACAATGTATGGAGAATCTAGAAAGAAAACTTGTGCACCTTATTTATCAGAATTGAAAGGAAACAGTCTCATGCCCAGAAAAAGGGGGAAATAAATAAAAAAGAATTTCACAAAAAAAGAAGAAGAAAACCAATTAAACATGTGCATTTTTTTTCATTTTCTGCAATCACAGCCAGTCTCCAAAGGCAAAGGAAAAAAATGTTGAGGAGAGAGTGCAAAAGCCACAGTAAAGAGTTCCATATACAGAAATATTAATGCACGTAGCTAGTGCAGCTTTTCAATTCCCAGTCTTGGAATTCATGGCATTTTACTTCTACATATTGAAGAATACTCCCAGGAAAGGAGCACCTAAACATCATTCAACAGCAAGCAGTTAGGTGAGGTTAACCCAACAATAAGCTGGGAGAGCTAAAACACTCAGCAATTATTATGCCAATTGAACCAAAAAAAGTAGTTTTCCTTTTACATTACAAATCAGCAACAAGTTGTCCAAAGTTTGAATGTAGAATTCATTGCCCATAATTTGTTTTCATACTATTTGCAAAAAGAAGACTAAAATCTTAAAGCATATATTGGGATCAACTTTTAGAAATAGGCAAGATCCAACAGAATACTCAAGGACACGGATTGCAAACATGTTCCCTTTGTAGGTTCCCTAACATCACCAAATAGTATATCATATCAGCATCCTTTAGAAGGTACTTCAGATTTACCGTCATTAAGCAGAGCACAGATGTTGCATCGCCACTTTCTTCCAGAATCTGTAAATGTCACATAGGGATTTACATACGTGCGACATCTTCTACAACGAATAATGCCAGTTGAGGCAAAATTAATTACTGGTACCTCCTCCTGTATAAAGGAACAACAATGGCCAAGACAGATTAGAGGAATTATCAAACAAGCAGTAAACAAAGCATATCCAGATTGCTATTTGACTTCAATTTCACAGACACCAACCCCATCTGGTGCTTCTGCAAGAGGGCAAACAACTGCTCCAAGTGGACAATGCCACCTTGAGAGCAAAGATTGAGAACTTGGAATAGCAGAAGTGGTAAGCCGAAGATATCTAGGATTGCAATTCATGGAGTATGCTTCTCCCAGCGAATTTGGCTCCACATCACCATCCAATGGCCTTGGCAATGCTTTTGGATCAAGCCCTGAATCTATTATGCCAGGAACAGATCCGATAGAAAGTGATCCGAAATCTTCAGCTAACCCCTGGATGCCACCTATAGGAGGTGCAGAGCCTGGATGTTGGATTTGATCCCTGGAATGCAATCCAAAAGGGGCGGCTATTGGTGGAGGTTGAGCAAAACCTCCTTGCTGAGGATGAAAAGTGGGAGGTGGGGTTGGTGTGGGTGCTGCATAGCTTCCTTGTTGAGCTTGAAAGGGGGCCATTGGAGGAGCTTGTGAAACTGCATTTGCCTGCTTTACATATCCTGGCAAGGGTGGCTGCAAATTGGCCCTGGAAGCAGAATAAGATGAATCCATAGCGGAGAAAGGTGGCTGAAAATTTGCCCTGGGGCCAAAAGATGATGAATCTGATGGCAATTGAGGATCATTTGCTCTTGATGGTGGAGATCTCATTGGCACTGCATGTACTTGTGGCTGAGGAAGAAAGGATGCTGGAGATGGCACTTGACCTACAGGAGGTTGAAATGGTGGGTGGCCAATGGGTGGAGCTCGGGGAGGTGGAGCTTGATGAGCAGAGGGAAATTGTGGTGTTGGATAACGCTGGAAGGCGGGTCCACCGATGGGTGGGACATATGCTGTTGGTCGAGAAATCACAGGAGGATCATTAAACCTAGCAGGGAGATTGCTAGGCCTGTACCCAGAGGCCTGTGGTCCAACTACAGGTCCAGATGACACAGAAGGCATGGTGTTTTGGGGAGGTTGTGCTGAGGGTCTAAAGCCTGAGGCCTCTGATCCCACTACCGGGCCAGATGCTGAAAATGGTGTTGTTGTAGGAGGAGCAGCAGCAAAAGGTGAACCGGTCAAAGGGAAATTTGGACGACCAGGATTTTCAGTCCCCATGGTTTTCAACAAAACAATTTTATCTGCTCAGGATGATTACGCTTCCATAGCGAAACCTGCCAGAACACGCAATAGAAAAGTTGTGATACTCTTAGACATAATCACAAAAAGCAGTACAGCTAAACTAGAAATACATAGCACTTTAGAAATGTTGAAGTACAAGCAATTCAGTTGATGAACTCAGGATGCATCAATCAAAGTCGAACAAAACCAGAAGACATAACATTTATGTTGAGCAGCACAAGGGGCCATGTAAAGAGTTATTTGAAATACTGTAACCACTGTAGAAGAGAAAAAAAGATAATGACTGCCAATGACAATTTTTAGACAAATAATTTTGCAAAGAATTGATCGGTCCAATTTTTTAATTTGATTGACATGGATGTGAGCTGTGTTTTATTTTATTTTGTAGACAAAGAGAATGAATAGGACTTCCTTCTTTGCGTTTCAGCAATTCAGACCATTGAAAATATAAAGCTTTCTCCAACTAGCATTTCATTAACTTTATTGGTGTGAAGCTAGAAGAGCTTAATAATTGTTGATTCATATTTTACAAGTTTATATCTGCATTTCAATTCATGAATCCCCAAACCCCTTGAATCCTACAGCCCTAAACCTGAGACATCCCTGCGTCAAAAAGAGCACAACAATCCTGCATAATATGAACTAAAAATCCTATGAACACAACCAAACTGAAGCATGATAAAGAAACCAAAAAATTACCCTATTACATGCAACTACTTCAACAAGCAGTAAGTTTTTAACATTAACTTACTGTCAAATTCCACTCCACCCAGATGCTCCAGTGCCACTTCTACATAAGATATCACGGTCTTGTCCCATCCCAAACTCACTAAATGCATCATCAATAAATCCTCCTACATCATTAGGGATAGCAAGGCTCTCTGGAAATTGTCAAAGACAAAAACCCCTATCCAAATGTCCCAACCATCAAACAACATGGACATGACTGTGACAGATTTAAATAGTTTTTACAGTAAAATCTCTTTGTTTCACGAGTATTCCACAGACCTAGATTGTATTAAATATAATAATCATTTATTCTCGTTGCTTTCATCTCTTCACCACATTCTTTCTCCTCTTTATTCTTTTTTTGCTGAATAAATGGAAACTCTGTGCAAACATAAATCACGTGATAAGTTACTCAATAGCAACTACTAAGATCAAGACATCTCATGATGAAAAATCAATTTCCAACAAGGATCACCTTTCCATTAGACAGCTCATTAGCTACATCCTCGAGTTGAGCCAGACTCTTGCAATGTAAGTCATAAATAATCTTGTACCACATGAAATATTAGAAAAAACATCAAACAATAAATACTATTTCAAAGGCATAGCTCCCATCGCCCACTTAATTAATAATTAAGATAAATTCTTAAAGATTAAAACCCTGGTATTTGCTCAAGCTTCGTAATTCGGACTTCAAATACAAAATAACAAAAGAAAATCTATTGAGCCCGGCTACATTAAGACATCGATAAAGCACATGCAATTGTAAACTCGGAAAGAACTGCCTATCTTTTCTCAATTAAAACAACAGCACAGCTGACAAATCAGGGAAAGAATCGCAAGTTTTTTCTTTGTAATTCAATTCAATATCACAATAACACACACTTGCGACAACAAAACAAATTGATAAATAGCTATTAACGGTCAATTATTTCACATCTTTCAAAAGATCCAATGGCAGATACAATTCCTTCCCAGTTCCTCTATAAAATTAATCAAAATTGAGATACAGCAATAGAGATTCTTACCGAAAAGTTCAAGCTCTCGAATCGCGCGGGGTGCCGTACTCTCAATCGAGCAAGATTCAAACACCAAATCCGCGATGCTGAAGAGAGAGACAGGTAGAGATGGTGAAGGAGAAATATAGATTGATTTGATTGAGAGATTGTGAAAAGGAACCCTAGGTAGATCCAATCATAAGAAGGAAGACGAGAGGAGAGGGCAGGGAGGACAGGAAAGAATTTGGTGTTAGAGAGAGTGGTATCAAAACACAAAACTCTTGCGATGGTGTGGAATTATGAAGCCGTTTTACTGTGTCTTTGTTTTAAACTATTTTTGAAGAAATTTAATAAAAAAACTATTTTTTATTTTAAATTAATCTTTTTTTATTTTCAGATTATTTTAATTTATGAACTAATATAAAAAATAATATTAAAAAATATTTTAAAAGGTACATCTACATACTCTAAAAACATCATATAATATTTACTAATCTCATTTCTGATTTTTTTTCCTTTAAAAAATATTTTTGAGTACTATTTGTTTTTGCCTGAATGCATCTCAAATCTATATTTATTTTCAATTGAGTTCGACATTTCTTGATCGAGTCTTGTGTGGAAATGATTGTGCAATAAAAAACACCTTTTGGAGATGATCTGATATTTTACATTAAAATATTGGGAATATTTTAAATGAAGAGACCTAAATGAGGAGTGCTTCGCCTTAGGGATTCAACTAGAAATACTGGTTTAGGGACTAAATTGAGGTATAATTCATAAATCGAGGCCCTGTTGAGGTTTGCGCACAAATTTTCTATAGTTTTTCCTTTTAAGAATTTTGAGAGTGCTGATTTTTCAGCCAGCTTGGTACCGGTGTATGCTTTTTGATAAAAAAAAAAAATATATATATATATATATATATTAAAATCAAAGAAAATGGAACTGCTGCGGATAGGAGGTGTTTGTTATTGTGTTGGACGTTTTCAAAAAATTAAAAATTTATTTTTTGTTTTAAATTAAATTTAACATTTAATATTAAAATAAAACATTAATTTTATATTGTTTTGATATACTATATTATAAAAATTATTTTTTTCTTAATTTAAAAATACTTTAAAAAATATTTTTTTCTGCAATATTAAATGTGATCCTAGTGCCCCATTGGAGCTACAATTTAATTTAATTTTTATTGAAATTTTATTTTTTTCTTAAAAAAAATTATTTAGTTTTTTTATTCTTTTAGTGTAATAATATAAAAAATAAAAATTATATTTATTTTAAAACACGCTCTTTAACATCATCTTAACCACATAAACCCGGAGAATTTCATGAATTATACAATACACATTACCCCGCACATTAAAGAAAAGCTGGGCTTGCAAGTGAGGTTCTAGCCTAGCGGTGGGAGGGGCTTGTCCCCTTCCTCAGCACATGGGTTCGAATCTTACCATGCACGCCTGTCACCCCTGCGGTGCCTTACTTGTTCACTGGGCTTGCAGGATGTTCAGTGAACCGTGTGGATTAGTCGTGGTGCGCGTAAGCTGGCCCGGACACCCCACGTAAAAAAAAATGATTTTTTATTAATTTTATTTTCAATATTTTCTTGATAATATATTTATATTTGTAAATTATTTTGATTTTTTTTATCGCAGCTATCAAAATAACATCTTGGCATTTAATTTTGTTCGGTACACAATTAATTTTTACAAATATCTGTTTTTATTATCATACAAATAAACAAATAAAATTATTTAAAAAAAATAAATCTAATGAAATCTATCACCTATAGGACAGATTTGGCCAGGTGACCCAGATAAATTAAATATATTATTATTTTAAAATTAAAAAATATTTTTTATTACTTATCTAAATTAATTTTATACTCGAAAATCAAATATTAATTTGTTGGGTTGAATTTAATAATAATATTAGATAATTTTAAATAAATTAAATATACTTGTTAACACGCTAAAAATGATATACAGGATGATTTAAAGTGTTGGGATTTTTATTATAAAAAAAAGAGCAGAGATTTTCACGAAAAAATAAAAGGCGTTGAGATTTGATTTTTATAATTGCAATCGCCATGTCCCTTATTTTGTCCTGGATGGTTGCGAAGAACGAGTATTTAACTGGGGTAAAAAGTTGACCTCCAGTAGGAGTAGGAGTAGGAGTAGGGTTGCAATCATGACATGATTTCGAATGAAATTAACTTTCTGGTTTAATCGTCGCCAACAAGCAAGAAAAACAAAACACTGCAAAATTACAATAACCTATAAGTTATT
The DNA here is from genome assembly GCA_015708895.1 of Populus ilicifolia. NCBI lineage: Eukaryota > Viridiplantae > Streptophyta > Magnoliopsida > Malpighiales > Salicaceae > Populus > Populus ilicifolia. The sequence goes on from SRLM01000058.1 coordinate 1,457,537, forward strand.
TTATTAAAACTGGAAATCAACCAACCAAATCTGTTCCTGCTCACAATTAACCAACCAAATTACAATAACCTATAACTTAGAAGAAGTCTGAATTATACACCACACGTATTTTTAAATTTTTTAATTATTTTAATATATTAATATTAAAAATAATTTTATAAAAATATTATTTTGATATATTTTTAAATAAAAAATATCTTAAAAATTAATTTTGACCACACAGCTAATATTTAATAAAAAAACCCGTTATGGCCCAGTGATCTCGTCGGATCAACCTGAATAGTGGGATGGGCTCCGGCCTTCAATGGGGAAAAATTCTCTTCGTGAAGAACCAGGCCTCTCAGGTTTGGGTCGCAGTCGAGGAATTATGTAAGCAGGTCCACGATGCTAACAAGTACCAGCCCAGGACACGCATGTCGTTAGAAAGACAGCATAAGCAGGTATTGTCGTTGATTCACTGTTCATATGATGTTTCTCAATACAGTTTGACAGGAAGAAAAAAAAAGACACCAAACCGGAACTGATTCTAGACTACCACAGATAAATCCCGTCATGTCTTCACATATATAATCCCGTCATTGGCCCTCTTGCCCGCATTTTCTAGCTTTTCATTGTGTTTTTATTAAATTTTGGATTGTTTTTGTATTCTAAAGATATTTTTAAAAAAGTTAATTTTTTAAATTTTAATTTTAATTTTTAATTAATAATTGTTAGTATTTTAATATCATTTGAATATATTTATATCAAAAATAATTTTTTGAAGAATAAAAAATATATTATTTCAATATATTTTTAAATAAAAAATATTTTTTAAAAAAATTCTTATCACACCCCTGAGACCCTTTAAATCGAGGTGGAATAGCATCTTGTACATTAATTAAATTTTAAAAGACACCAAATTGGAACTGAATCTAGACTATGCACGCCAATGCGTAAAGAAATGACAGATAAATCTTGTCATATCTTCACATATGTACCACCGTCCACGAAAATTTTTTAACTCGATCTTCAAAAGGTTGTTCCTTGGCCCTCTGGTCCGCATTTTCTAGCTTTTGATTATGTTTTTATTAAATTTTGGATTGTTTTTATATTTTAAAGATATTTTTAAAATAATAAATACTTTTTATTTTAAATTAATATTTTAATATCATTTGAATATATTAATATTAAAAATATTTTTTTAATATATTTTTAAATAAAAACTATTTTAAAAAATATTTTTCACCACACTCCACTCCAGGTAGCTTCTGAATCCAGGTGAAATAGTTTCTTGCAGATTAATCGAATTGTTTTTATTAAAAAAATCGGGTGTGATAAGGATCTTGTACATCAATTAAATTTATTTCTTTCAGAGTGGTTTTTAAAAGATGCAAGATGCAGCTTCTTAATTTCACATTGAATTTAAAATATTAAACTATCTGAATTAATATAACCATAAGAAATCGTTTTCTCACGATCTGTTAATTTAAGATCTCGTATTTAATATTCCTGTGAATGTCAATCTTAACCCATGTTCTTCTAGTTTAGCTTTTTTTACTGTTGCTAAAATTTATCAAGTGTAAAACCGATGTCATTTCTTGAAGCAGTGCCCAACAGTCCAACACCTGAACACGCAAAGCACAAGAAGAGACAAAAGATCCTTTAGCCAGCTGACTTCCCCCTCTCTTTTTTTAACCCCACCATTGAGTATATCATCAAATGGAATCCCATTAGCTGGATTGACAACCGATTTACAACGTCTTTTTAAAAATATAAATGTAGTTGTTTTTTAGAATATTTTTATTTAAAAACATATCAGATATTTATTTATTTTTTTTAAAAAAATTATATTATGGTATTAGAATAATTTAAAAACATAAAAAATATTAATTTAAAGCAAAAATAAAAAAATAATTTTTATAAAAAACATTTTTAAAATATAAAAATAAATAATACCTGGTAGTCATGGTAGCTATTTTTCCATACCATCACCAGAGGCGAAAATTTGGATACAAGAAGTCAATGAGGCAAAAAAAAAATTGCAATCTCACCGTCTAGAGGTTAGATAAATGTCAAACGGTGCTGTATTTATGGAGACTTTAAGCCCCGTTTTGATATTGTATTTCAAATAAAATCAGGTAAAATTTCAAAAAAAAAATATATATTAATATAAAAATCAGGTATTTGTATATTTATTATTTTTTATGTTCTCAAATTATTTTTATATATTAATATCAAAATTATTTTTATCTAGTAAAGTATAGCTGTGAGAGGTTGTGCTATTAGGAAATGTGCACGGCAGGGAGAGAATTTTTGTATTGATTACACTACATGGTATCATGGTGTGATATATTTAAAAAATATATTTTTTATTTTAAAATATAATAAATTTTAAAAAAATTGGCATCAACAAACCAATAAAATAATATTAATTTGATATTTTTTAAAAATCAAATATATTTTTAAAACCCATCAAAATGCAATTTCAAATGCAAGAATAAAAAAACACCGACCCCCCTTATTCTTGTGGTGCGGATCCCCCCTTGATTTCTTTAGTGTCTCGAAAAGAAGGTGAGTTGTGGTTTTCTTGTCACTCCTCGATGCTTCTTTTTTTTCCCCTCTGACCGGAGTAGAATATTGCGTCAACTCTGTCTCCCTTTCATACATCCAATCTCGAAAATCTGAAAACAAGACAGCATGCCGATCCGTAGAAAAGTCATCATTGCGTAGAGAATTAATATATAGTCTTTTAGATTTGACATGTAAATGGTAACATTTCACGGCAACGTTAGTCCGTTTGCTGATATTCTAGGACCCGTTAATATTAGATCACGGGTGTCTTAGAAACGGTGTGAAATAAGTGAAAATCAGAATAAAATAAACTAACTTGAACATTTTTTTGGAATTTCCTAGATGATTTTGATTTGGAATTTTTAAAAATCCAATTTGGTTTTAATTTTTAGAAATTAAAAAAAAACTGAATTAAATTAATCTGAAAATACTCATTGCAAATTAAATATTAGCTAGCTACTCATTAAATAAAGGTCTATAAAAATAGTTTATTAAAATTGAAATTATTTAATTTTAAAAGTTTGATTATTTATTTCATTCAATCCTTTTCAAAAAAATTTTAAATGTTTCAATTAAATATTTTATTGAAATTAAGCTTTTGAACCAGTATAAGCTGCTTCTTGAAAAAAACAAGCTTTGAAAAAAAGGCCAGGGATCCTTTTATTTCAAATGGCCACGAGAATTGCAACTTGCAACAGCAGAGATTTTCTTATCTTTTTTCATTTTCATCGTCACATGCTTTTTGGTATTTTGCACTCAAAATCAAAGTTTTCACTCTCAAGTCATAACGACAGAGACAAAGGAAGTATTTGAGATTGCGTGAGGTAATTTTTAAAATAGTTTTAAATAAAAAATATATCAATTTTTTTGCATAAAAATATCAAAATCAATAAGAAATACTAAAAAAATTATTTAATATTATTTTTTTAATATAATCTTAAAAATATATAAAAATAAAAACAAAAATAATATCAAGCACCTCTTAGACAATCACGCCCACGTGCTCCTTGGACGACCCTGGAATTCAAAAGGGTCAAAATAAAAAATCCAACACCCGATCCAACATAACAAACTCGGACCAATAACGCAGCAAGCTTCCGGGAGGAAATCATCATTGATCAAGGACCCACTTCTTGATGCATTCTGACCCATTCAGAACCCTGCATGTGTCACTCACCCCCACGCGAAACCACCTGACACGTGTCTCACCTGACCAACAATGGACCCTTAAGTAAACAACATAATTATTCTGGTGGATATAATACTTTGAATAAATTGTTCAGCTAGCATAAAAATTTACAAAATAATGAATTAATATAAGAGCAATTTTTTAATATAAAATAGCATTTTTTTATGATGAGGTTCAAAAAAAGTAAAATTTAATTAATGTTATGGTTTACAAATATGATATTTATTTAAATACTGTGATTATGAATTATATAATAAATTCTAGTAATTTTTTTTTGTTATGGCAGCTCATAACACAGCACCAATTAAATTCCATGATTGTCTAGTTAACTATTTTATAATAACTAATTAAATTAACCAATTAAGTAACACAAAAATACGAAGGCAGGTTATTGTGTGAATAGTAAAATGTTGATATATTAATTATAATTTGTTTTTTAGTCCACATGTTAAAAAAAATATATATATTTTGACTCACAAGATATACTTGAAGTTTTTTTTTATGAAATCATAGTTTTTATATGGCTTGGTTGATTAGTTCATACAATTAAATTAATAAGCTAGCTAGTTGAACATGTATTTATACATGTGTGTAATCTAAAATGTTTAAACAACACAACATTCAAGTAATTAAAATTCTACAGCAATAAACATAACTTGTATATTTATATATTAGTGTCATCCATCAGACAAGTTTGACTCAATAATAACACGACTAAATTTAGTTATTGTACTTGTTCCAACGTTCTCATTTTCTGTTAAGGCATTATCAAAAGCTAGTCTATTTTAAAAAATTTAAAGTCTGATATGATAAATATTAAATTATTAAGGTGTATGAATGCAATTTTTGCTTGCTTCATAAATATTACAAAGCATGGATATTGCCTCTTAACATCGCTGTGGCATGAAGTTGACATAGTATTAATATCAGATTAAAAGATCAGCACATAAAATCTAACATTTAACCTATACTTGTCATGAAGAAATTAAGTTATTTTCACTATAATTAGATTATTTACAATTCTTTGAATCTATTTGATATATTATTCGTATTTTATATATCCAGATTGAGGAACCTATCTAGAATGTAGAGTCAGGATTGTGATTTAATTTGGGTTTGATGGATGTTGACTAAGATGAGTGTGTATCTTTTGAACATGATAGATAATGGACAATGCATGAATATTATCAAATCTGACCCAAACTTACCTCTAAATAAATATTTATATTATAAAAATATATTATATAATATTTAATTGTTTTCAATACAGTATAATATACACATGTTTTAATATTAACATAGTGTGAGGGGAGGGTTAATATACAAACTTGAAACACACAGAAAAGATATTTTTATCTTTATTTTTTAATTAAAAAAATAGACAATGGATACTTTCTTGATACCCGAAATCTAATAATTATTTTATGAATATTAATTTTTTTTCCTAATGTATAATGGGTGTTGTATGATATCAAGAAATCTGACTCGTGGGTTTTTATTACCACCTCGAATCTAAAATAGTAACTCAACGTGCGATACACATATTAAATCAAATACTTATCATGTATAATCATTTTATATATTTATATAAGAATTTTATTTTCATGTATATTTAATTATAATATATAAGCTGTATCACGATTTAACTAGTCATGATCATTAACTTTACTCTAGTGAATTATAGTATCCAAAACATAACTCATATTGAAGTTAATTGCAATGTATTATCTATACTTGAATTAACACATAATGTGACTCAAATATCTTAATAAATATTAATAAAACTATTAATATTTATAATGACAATACAAATATCTGTACAGTACAAATAGCTAGAGTAATCTTTAATCTTTCATCCAAGCAAAGAATCAATATTGCCTTTATACTAACATATTTTAATTTTTTTTTCTATCTAAACTAGCATTGAATTATTTAATAATTATATTAAATTCATGTGTAGTTCTTTTTATATTTTTTGGTTATTTTATTTCTTTAATTTATTAATTAATTTTTTTACAAATAATTTAAATTATCACTTAAATTAATAACTTGAAACTTACATTTTTTTTTAACCTAAATTTTTTTATTTTTTTTAATCTATCACTTTTTTCTATATAAAGGGCGAAGCACGGGTAATACATCCAGTACTTGTTAAATGCAACCCACTTGTAAAGAGCACACGGACCACAACCAGGCTGCAAATCACCTTCACCAGAAAATCAACCCGAAAATGGTGGAACCGGTGAACAACGAGAACGAGGAGGAGCTTTCACTGCTGTCTCCAAACAACAAAGGTGACGTGTCGTGGCAGTTAAACTTCGACGGGTATCAGTTATCACCCGAGCGCAAAGAGAAAAAGCCGCATCGCGGAATTCATGATTGTTATGGAGTTTTAGGTATTTTTTTAAAAGTACTTATTTTTTATGTAGTAATCAGTGCTGTTTAAGTATCAATAAACTGTCATGCTTGTTCTGCTTAATCTCTTTGAAAGTGTTTTACTTCTTTTTTGGTCTTAAATGGCAATATTCGGTCAGATTTTCTTTTTGTTTTTTCCTTGTTCGGTGTCAAAGTACTGATTTCTTTCAAGCTTGGCGTATCTGGGTTTTTGTCTCGGGTCACAAAAAAATGTGTTTGATCCTTTCTTGAATTTTTCTGGGTTGTTAAGATGGTATCTTGAGTGTTTGGCTCTAGCTGTGTAAATTACAGTAGAGGTTGGTATGAAAGACAAAATCCGATGGGTTGGTGTTTGAGTTGTAGGATTCTATACACGCGACTTAAGGCGTTTAAGCATGAGGTTTTAATGGGAAAATATGACAACAACTTAAAATCTTTAAGCACTAATGTAGGCGAGTTAGATTTGATATTGTCAAATCTTTAGCTTGCATGTTTATCTCCCATCCTTTCAAGTGTGTGGGCGTTTATAATCGGAGTTTCCAACCAAAAAAAAGAAAGGAATTGGGGTTGCTTGGTATGTTTTTTATTTTTATTTATTTTTTATACGTGCATATGACGATATATATTCCTTTTCCATTTATAGGATGTTTAACACTATAATTGATTAAAAAAATGATTAGTTATGGTGGATTGAATTAATGAAGAGCTAATCATGATTTATTGGCAGGGGTTTTAGTCGCAGGTTAGTTTTGATAATATCATGAACTAGAGTCTATGATTCAAAAGTTTTGGCAAAGCCCTTCCTTTCATGACTTGACTTGAATAGTCGTCTCTTTGCAGCTAATGTTAGTACCTTTCATGTAAGGAAAAAATATTGCTATGGATAATGGTATATGAGTCATGTCTCGACCATTTTGCTTGATGGCTTTAGGTCCTGAAGATGACATAGCTGAGTACTATCAGCAGCAGGTGGAAATGCTCGAGGGCTTTAATGAAATGGATGCTTTGGCAGAGCGTGGATTTATTCCTGGAATGTCAAAGGTTTGTGTGGCTTCATTCCCCTTGTTTCAGTGCATGGCTGATGGTTTAAGCTGAAATTTTTGCCGTTGCTGTTGTTGCAGGAAGAGAAGGAAATTTTGGCTAGAAGTGAGACCTTTGCAATTAGAATATCAAATTTTGCAAATATGGTTCTTTTTGTAGCTAAGGCTTATGCATCCATCAAAAGTGGTTCATTAGCCATCATTGCGTCCACTTTGGACTCTCTTCTTGATCTTTTGTCTGGCTTTATCCTATGGTTTACTGCATTCTCTATGCAAACACCAAACCCTTATCAGTATCCCATTGGAAAGAAACGCATGCAGCCTTTGGTCAGTCCTCTATCAATAATGCTTTCAATTTCCAGTCAAATTTTCCAGTACGAATGCAATAAACTTCATCATGATCTTGATGCTGTTTCATTGCTAAGTTTTTTCTTCCTTTTCCGTTTCATTATTGTTATATGCCTGAATAACAGTGGGCATACTTCTCTTTTCTGCTTATGAATATGGAAGTCTGTCTAATGAAATAATAGATTTCCCAAACTTGTGAATCATATGCAGGGGATTCTTGTTTTTGCCTCTGTCATGGCAACTTTAGGATTGCAGATTATATTGGAATCAGTGCGCGCGTTGCTGTCTGATGTAAGTGGATTTCATTTTTGGAAATTCACAATTTTCAATGTTTTCAATCAACAAGCACCTTATTATTTCTTGAGACGGCAGGGACTACTAGGTGCACTTGAAAGGATGATGTGTGACCACATCTCACATTTCTTGTTATGCTCTTCCAGGAGAGGGACTTTGATCTGACCAAGGAGCAAGAGCGCTGGATTGTGGGCATTATGCTATCAGTGACCTTGGTGAAACTTGTGCTGATGATTTATTGTCGCTCCTTTACTAATGAGATTGTCAAAGCTTATGCCCAGGATCATTTTTTTGATGTTATTACCAATACCATTGGCCTTGTTGCGGCACTTCTTGCTAATTACATGGAGTACTGGATGGATCCTGTTGGTGCTATAGTTGTAAGTGATGTCACTCCCCCCCTCCCCTTCCTGTTATTACTTTTCTCTGCTCTTCTTTGGCACCAGGGTAGCTCGATTCTATTTGAATTCAGCACTAATAGTTTACATATCAGTTATCTAGAATGGTTAAATCCATCAACAGTCTTTCTAGTGCTTGCATTGCAAACTGAGTCTTGATTTCTCTGGCAAGCGCATCTGAATCTATCACTTACATATAGCTATCTGTGGACTCTTTGAGATGCTCACCTGTTACAAATGAGGACAGCATTATAGACGAGTGCAGCTATCCTGCTCTCTTCTGTTTATATTGATGCACCCCTTTTGGGACCTCTTGAACAATAGGGCACGCATAATGTCATGATTATGCTTCTCCATAAGGTGAAATTGACCACATCGAGATTTAGAGCTCATAGATGCAGATTTGAATCTTTCATTTGCTAGCCTTGTTTTAGGGAATCAAATAAGCTTAATGAAAACCTCTGCTTTTATTTACTGCATCTGCACGTGCTAAAAAAATGTGTTTGATTTTGGTGCAGCTGGCCTTGTACACCATTCGCACATGGTCAATGACCGTGTTGGAGAATGTGAATTCTCTTGTTGGAAAATCAGCTACACCAGATTATCTACAAAAACTAACATACCTTTGCTGGAACCATCACAAGGCCATTAGACACATTGATACAGTTAGGGCTTACACCTTTGGGTCTCACTATTTTGTCGAGGTTGACATTGTCCTGCCTTCGAGCATGCCCTTGCGGGAGGCTCATGACATTGGGGAATCTTTACAAGAGAAGCTCGAGCTACTGCCAGAGATTGAGCGTGCCTTTGTTCATCTTGATTATGAATACACCCACAAACCTGAGCATGCACAGTCGCACTCATAGTCATATATGGTTTTAGGTTAATATGATCTCTCCATTGCCATGCTTTGGTCTGTATTTTGCTTCATCTTCCAACATGATCCACCGTGCATGGATCCATGCAAGCTAAGCCTAATGGAGAAAGTAATTGCTGACAGAGTTGTATGCAAGAAGTATATCCCGTCAGTTGGCACAAATGTTTTTCAAATTGGGAAACTTTGAAGAGCTTAAACGGGAGACAATAGATAAGTCTCGTACTGCAGTTTACTGCCGGATTCCCTGTTTGAGAATGAAAGATTTATAATGATATATCCAGTAGGCCTCCTGTATTCTTGGACCGGTCAATATGTGAACGAACAACCTGTTTCTAGACCTATATATGAAAAATGAGGTTCTCTTATTAGCTGGTGTGAAGCTTGGAAAACTACTATTTCGTTAGCCGTTACGGATTGAATAAATTTTTTAAAATTCAAGGATCAATCAGACAAGGAACATAAATGAATGTTTGACAGAAATTTCAAAAATTACTTTATTATAATCTACTGTAAAATATGAGAAGAAGATAAACAGGAAATCGCGCATGGTAAAAACTACATGCGCTTTCGTTTATAGATGAATTTGTTTACTTTCACCGCGGTTCTCTTGTAAAAAATATTTCAGTGCAGTCCCTAAAGCCTCGTCAACCCAATTTGGCAGAGCTACTTGAATCCTTGACAAGCGGTTGTGACTACCATCTCGTCAATCCCTTTCATTGTCAAGCTAAAAAGGTCCGATAATATATATTCTTATTTGCCGCTGTCTAAATTCTCCATTTGATGGTATTATGGGCTACTTGCAGATTTGGTTTGTATTATTCTTCGTCGATAATCTCCTTCTTTCGTTTGACAAGGTATCATTGCCGCGTAAGCAAAGGTGGCTAAAATATAGCCCGCATATTATCTTCATGACGGCGTCAGTGTTTGAATTATATATCTTTACGTCTGCATTAGTGTACGTTATACATATATTATCATATTATTTTTTTCTTTAAATAGAATCTTTAAAAACATGATTGCACTTAAAACACAAACACCGCCAGTCTTTCAGTGTGCCATGGATCTGTGGTCCTGTTTATATCAACGACTGAGGCTTGAGGAAGATGGTGTAGGCAGCGGGACTCTGTGTTGGGGTCCCCAATTTATTTTACTTGAGTGTTTTTTTTTTTTACCTCTGTCAGGCCTGTACGAACCCGAGTCGACGATGCATGGCCCTAAATCGAATGTTGGGGGTGACGGCTCATGCCACAAGTGGGTAATTACTCCATTTATTCTCATCTTCAAATCTGAAAAGGTTGCCGATTTTTTTTTGTCTAATGCGTATGTTGTGGTACCAGCTATTTTTTTGTTTTGAAGCCGGTCTGATTTTAGTTCTTAGTCATTTAGATTTTGGGTAGATTTTATTTTTTTATTTTAAAATTTTATTTTAGATAATTTTAAAGTTTGTAAAACTTAAATTAGTAGTTTTTAAAAAATAAATTTAAAAATTTATCAATTGAATTATATTTCTTAAAATTAAGTGATTGATTTTTTTTTAAATTAACATGGATATTTGAGGTTATTTGTGCATGCTTTAATTAATTTTATAGGTTTTAAAATTAATAGTTATATAAATTTTTAAAAATTATTATATTAACAAATATATTTTTTAAATTTTAAATTATAATTTTTATTTATCACAGCGCTACTTGATGGTTTAAGTGGCTGATTTTTTTTAATCATACGCGAGATGGTTTATTTTATCTGAAGGGGGTTTACAAAAGAAAAAAAATAAAATGCTAAATCTTCTCCTGTAAAATGTTTTATATGAACATATCTTCCACAGTGTCGCGATGGTGTTGTGATGGTGAAGTGGCAATGATAAAGAAGTGATGGAGATGCAGCGGTGCTGTTGATAAGATGGTTGTGGTTGCATTAATTACGACAGTGACAGCAGTTTAGTAGCATTTAGTTTTTACTTGAAATGTATTCCATGAAATAAAAAAAATCTTTCAAATGGTTAGAACATTTTTGTCTTTGTAATGTTTCGACCTGTAATAATTTGTGTTTAAATAAATAATATTTTTTTTAGTGAAAAGGACATTAAGCTCCTTAAATGTATTATATAGGCATACTTGAGAACATTATTTTTTAAAATATTTTTTGTATTAAAATATTTTTTTATTTTTAAAAAATTATTTTTAAAACCAGTGCATTAAAATAATTCAAAATATATAAAAAAATAATTTTTATCTAAAAAATTTAAAATTCTAAAGAATG
>SRLM01000058.1:1469021-1500201 GCA_015708895.1 Populus ilicifolia
CGCTCTCTACTCTTTTGAACCTTCTTGCTATCACGTCCTGGTACACGCCCTGCGTCTCCTCCGTTTGCGGGCTCCTTCGTTTTCTTTATTACTACCATTACTTTACTGCCAGTTATAGAAATACACGGTCAGAGCATCTTGATTCCTGACCACAAATTACCAGAGCTGCTTTCCGACATTTGTTTCCATGACGGAAAACAGTAACTTGGAAAATATCAAATCTAAATCACCCCTGCGTAGGATTAGATTAAGATCAATTTATGATATCTGTGTTTGTTAAATGATTGATTGATATTTTAGAGTCGGATAACTATTCTAGTTTAAAATGTATTTAGTTATGAAATATATTAAAATAATATAAAAATATATGAAAATTAATTAATTTTTTTAAATTTAAGAATTAGTCTGTTGTTTAAAATTGTGATAATAATAATGATTTAAAATGTTTTTTTTCTTATAAATACATTAAAATAATTTTTTTTTATATTAATATCTATATATATATAATAATTTTTATTTTTTTAAAAATTTTTAAACAATACAATTTACATCTTATTCTTAAACAAACCCAACAAATTATCTTATCAGTAAAATTAAACCCACAGCAAAAACATACAAAAATTCCAACAGGCCCGCCAGATTTCGCAGCCAATAACCAACCTTCCAGCCAAAAATATCAAATCTTCCCCCGAATTTTGACAGTTAGATTCCCACATTTAACCCCAATCATTAGCTAACATGACATCTTTCTTCATTGATCATATCTTCATTTAAAAAGCTGCACTCATATTTTCCTGATTGATTTTTTCTGTTTTGGTTTCAACAATAAATCTATATCCAAGTTTTCAACGCGCTGAAGCTAAATCCTTTTTATTTATTTTTGGTTTTACACAACTCGTCGACGCTGTAGAATCTCAAATATTCTAATGAATTTATTAATCTGGAATTTTGATAATCTACTGCTTCACATGATTTCCGTGGTGGTCTTTGTGGACCCACGATAGACAAACATCTTGCTTTCTGCATCGCAAGCTCGGGAAGAGAGACCTGTGTGCCGACTGTCCTCGCTTTTTTTTTTCTTTTCAAATCCGACGCCCCACCGGGGCGCATGGAGACAACCTTCGCCTCTTCAAGCTCTCGGGATCTCCCCACAATCTCTGTATCCTCCTCTTCCTCTTCATTACTCGGATCCTCCATGCCGACCCGACCCGTCAAAATCATTCCTCTTCAACATCCAAACACGACGACGACTTCCTCCTTGAACCCCCTGCCCAGGGCCCTGCTCTCGAGATGGACAGCAAAAGTTAAAAGAACCACCCTGGTTCAGTGGATCGACACGTTTCTCCCTTGTTGCCGTTGGATTAAAACTTATAAATGGCGCGAGTATTTCCAGCCTGATCTCATGGCCGGTCTCACCGTCGGTATCATGCTCGTTCCCCAGGTAATTCGACTCCTTCTCTTTACAGAAAGAATCTGCAATCCTCCTTTGTTAGTTAGCTAATAAAAGCCGCTGGATTTCTTCAAGCGCTTGGCTGTAAGGAAAATGAAAGAAAAAAAAATGTCGACAACTCTACAGCTGTTTTCAGTTTCTCTAAGCTGTCCGAGTCAAACTCATCTAATTTTGATTTTGCTTTCTTTTCTATTCAATCAGTTGCTGTGTTTAAGTAACTTGTAAATCTTTCTTTCTTTCCTTTTCCTGTAATTTTCTTGTGCTTTCTCGGTAACCAAACAGAGTCTTACAGTTGTCAACGGTTCACGTAGTGCATGTCTCTGCCTTGTTTGATTAGTCATGGCTGTTGCGGAGGCAATTACTGCACTGAGATTGATTGGATTCACTTGGTTTACTGGAGATACTGTTTAGATTGAGAGAATTTTTCAAGGATTAATGATATTATTTTCTTGTTTTAGATTAGGTTGTGTTTGGTTGCTTGGAAATGACGTTTTGAGTGTGGAATTTCGATATGTCTGCAACCAAACACAGCCTTATGTGATTTTGCTCTTTCCCTCTGAGTCAGATTTTAGCATATTAAACGTAATATAATGTTGCTGCTAGCATTGTGTATTATTTAAGATTTAAGTAGACTGGTTGGATTATTCATTCATTCATTTATTTTTTTGTTGTAATGAACAGGCAATGTCTTATGCAAAATTGGCAGGACTGCACCCAATTTATGGATTGTGTAAGTTACCATAAGATCAAAACTGTTATAAATCTTACTTCTTTATTTAAGTTTTTTGTTGAAAACATGGTCATGAATGTTCGGATATGGAAATTCCCTGTAATAGCATAGTTCTTGCAGTGCTTGGAAGAAAAATTCTGTGGCAGAATTTTAAAGCACAAAAATATGATAAAATAAATAATTTATAATTCAGTTTGATAATATTTAGATACCGTCAGCACCTTACAGATGAAAGATGATCTAATCATGACAGCATCTATTATCTTTTGAACTGATATCACAGCCTGATTATTTTACATGTATATGATGACTTCTAGGTATTGGTTCTCTGTTCTCACCTTACTTCACCATGCCATCACGTATTCCCCCCCCCCCCNCACGTATTCCCCCCCCCCCCTCTTTTTTTTTAACTCTAGAATGGTTGTGTTGGTTTTGCAAGGCAGACACTGGTTTTATACCGATATTTGTGTATGCCATATTTGGGTCATCTCGGCAACTTGCAATTGGACCGGTGGCATTGGTTTCTCTGCTAGTCTCTAATGTATTGGGTGGAATTGTCAATTCATCTGATGAGTTATATACAGAACTTGCGATAATATTGGCATTTATGGTTGGAATATTGGAATGTATAATGGCACTTTTGAGGTACCACGTTCAATGTATTAGTTAAAAATTTCTTTCGCATTTTGAATTCATTAAGCTATGAGCAGATCTCCTGCACTAAAGTTGTTTATGATTTCATTGACTTACAGCATGATGATAGTGATTAATGCATGTTTTCCTCTTTGCTGTAGGCTTGGTTGGCTTATCCGCTTCATCAGCCACTCCGTGATTTCTGGCTTCACTACTGCTTCAGCCATTGTTATTGCACTGTCCCAAGCAAAGTATTTCTTGGGGTATGATATTGTACGAAGTAGCAAGATTGTGCCGTTGATTAAAAGCATAATATCTGGAGCACATAAGGTATGGGTTATTCAAGTTGAAAGATAATTTGTTGCAATCTGTTGCTTGTGGCTTGTTAAATTAAGAGAATAGTTTTACATATTTTAGGGTCACAAAGGGCTTATCGAAAAAGGTGTTCTAGCTTAATGATTAAACTGTGTGAAGTGGATGATTAAGAGAATAGTCATATGGTAGTTCCATGATCTGCCCCGTGTTTCTGGCAGCTACCATCACACACACACACACATATATGAATTGGCCGCTACCAATCTTCAACCACTGGTTTTATGATTGTATGATGGCTGATAACTAGAATTTCATGTTATAATATTTTTAAAAACTTGAGTTTATGCACCCTGAATTTCCCCTTTATCATTTATTTTTAGTCCTTTTATTTAATGTGATTTTTGAATCAAGTTGCTGTGATCTTATCTTCCTGTTCAATGTTTTCTGTTATTTACTACCACTCATCAATTCTTTCTTTAACAACAGGTGATGTTTTCCTTTTGTAGTTCTCTTGGCCTCCTTTTGTGATGGGATCTTGCATTCTTGCAATACTTTTGGTCATGAAACATTTGGTATGAAATCACTTAAAATTCTAGTGGTAACTGGTAAGAAGTGTCTTTTCCTGGATCTTGTTTATGACATTGAATTTTTATTTTAAGGGAAAATCAACGAAGCAGTTCAGGTTCCTACGGGCAGCAGGTCCACTTACAGCAGTTGTTTTGGGTACACTTCTTGTGAAAATGTTTCATCCATCCTCGATTTCTTTGGTGAGAATGACATATAAAGTGAAAGCATTGTAAAACTATTTATTTCATATATAAGAATAGATTTATTGATCCTCTATCTCCCCGATGAGATGAGGTAATTTGAATGCTGAACTCTTTCTAATGTCTACGCTCTTTTCTGAGGTACTTTGAATGCTGAACTCTTTCTAATGTCTACGCTCTTTTCTAAGTAGTGCATGTTTATTCTGCTTTGTTTTTGTTTTTTCTCCCCACTCATCTTAAAATCTCAATCTCTATATCAACTTGATGAGCATTTTTGTAGTTTGGAGACTCACATTTTGCGTTTTGAGAGATGGTTTTTTGTGATTTTTTACCTGGATTTCATTACAATAACAAAATGTAGAAAAAGAAACATCTCACCTTTTTCCTTGGAACTCTAGTTTTATTGTCACATCTTACTGGACTGTCCTTGTGTGTCTGGAATCTAGTTGATTTGAATGTGCTACAGCTGGTTGCTACGAGGCATTTGCTTTCTACCAATCTTAGCTGCAAGGCCAACTTGATCTATGCTTTAATTGGACTCTTCTAAGCCCAAGTATCTGAGAAATTCTGTGTTTCATTTCCATGGCCTGCATTGAAACCCTGTTATTTTTAGAAGTGCCAATATGCCATTTACTGGCTTAATATTTGTTTCATTGCTCCAACCTAGAATAATCGTTCTAGATTTAAGGTACTTGCCTTCACAGCGTCACTGAATTTTCATTGTCGTAAGAATTTAACTGAGAGAACAATCAATATGTCCAACCTCTTCTCTCTTTGAATAACCAAGGACTGAATTTTGCATGTAATATTAGTTTTGGATTTTAGGGAGGATGTAACATGAGGTAGAGGAATGCAAAACCAGTGAAGTTGGTTCTTCTGTTTCACCAGGCCATTCCTGTCCTGTCACATAATTGACACTATTTATTCATCTTGGTGAATGAAACTTTGGATTCCAAATAAACTTTCGTTGTAACATGTTTTATTTATAAATGTTTTCTCTCAACTGTTTCCTTGTTTGGTGAATGCCATATTTCCATTTCAAACAAATCATCCCAGAATTGACAGAGATTAAAAGTATGGTGTTGTTTTAGGTAGGGGAGATACCCCAGGGACTCCCAAGCTTCTCTTTTCCAAAAAAATTCGAGTATGCAAAGTCTTTAATTCCAACAGCAATGCTTATTACCGGAGTAGCCATATTGGTAAGAGAGGTTTTGAGGATCATCTGCTTGCAACACTGCTTTTTAAATTTGAGTTGTTATGCATCCATTCAAATTAATCTTTGAAATTTAGGAATCTGTTGGGATTGCTAAAGCATTGGCAGCAAAGAATGGGTATGAGCTGGATTCAAGTCAAGAGGTATGTTTTAGAAATAGAAATGGAAGGCGCTGATAAGCATTTTGTTTTTTGATGATGAATGTAGCATACTAGATGCCTCCAGTCTCCATCAATATAGGATGATCACCCCTGCTTCTAACTTTTATTTATGCTATTTGATTTCCTTTTTGGTTGTGCAAATAAATAAGAGGCCTAATTGAAACTTATTGACTGGTTCTCTGTCTAGACTCTGCGTAACAAAATGAATTTCTAACTTTGTTTCTCTTTCAACAGTTGTTCGGTCTTGGTTTGGCCAATATCATGGGCTCATTATTTTCAGCATACCCTTCAACAGGTGGGATTTCTGGGAGGTGCTAAAAGCTCCAAGTTTAACCATGGATTTGACTTAGATAACCTGTTTTTGTCCTTCGTTATCTGTTTATTCCTGGAGTTTGTATTGGAATGTCATTCAATAAAATAAGAGCTTCTTTTCCTATATGCAGGCTCGTTTTCTAGGTCAGCTGTAAATAATGAAAGTGGGGCTAAAACCGGCTTATCTGGAGTTGTAGCTGGAATAATTATGTGCTGTTCTCTTTTATTCTTGACTCCGTTATTTGAATACATACCACAGGTTTGTTTCTATATCCCTGCTGTTACATTTGTTTTGTAATAAAGAGGCTGTGAAAACTGTAGAGAAAGAGGCTATAATATATCATGCAGTTCTTGTCCTAGAAAGTTAAAGTGTTCGAGATGTGTGATAGTACCAAGCAAATCACTTTTCAATGTTTTTTTTCCCTTATCTACCATATCATTGTCGTTATCATTGTGTTCATGGAGAAGCCTAAATATTCTTTTATTTCAATTTGGAAGATAATTGAGGATTTTGTGGTTTCTACTCTTTGCAGTGTGCTCTAGCTGCAATAGTAATATCTGCTGTGATGGGCCTGGTAAGTATGATAAAATCACAAGCTGAGGGATCGACTACAAATTCTGTTTAACATCTATGCTTTCCAAGTTTGTCTTTTTTTCTTGGTAATAAAAGGGGCTAAACGCCCAGAGTAACAAGAATCTATATACAGACTAGACAGGGCATAGCTACCCCAGTAATATCTTGATACAGTAGATTAGACATTCCAACTGACAAGGAATCAAAATAGTGAGTTCCAATCTCCATAGAAAGAGCTTGATTGGCCAACAAATTCACACACTGATTACCTTCCTTATAAGTATAAATCTCCCAATCATGCCTGAGAAAACTCACAACCTCTTTGAATAATGGATCGTGAATGAATGAGGAAGAGACCTCATTTGTAGCATCAACTTGAACCTTACAATCCATTTCCAAAATAACTTTCTTGAAACCAAAACTTTCTTGAAACCACACGGCCAAGCCAGTTGAAGACCCAAGACTGCCGCCCAGAGGTCAACTTTAAATGAAGAACACAATCTATATTAGCCACAAAACCATGTAGCACACGACCACCACCATTGATGTTTTACATTTGTCTATGGATTACATCACCAATGTGTACATAAGCTGAATTTCCAATTTAAAGAACAAGTTTCCCCTTACATTTGGCTTCTCTGTGGCAAGCAGGAGTCTTACTCGGAATATATAATATATGGGTTTTATATGACTATCTACTATCTCTGCTAGCGATCTTTCATTTCTATGACATAACTGTTCAAATATTCACTTTTAGATTTTGCATCACATGCGAAATTGAAGTTTAGGAGATTGTTATTGTATTTTTCAAGTTACATTGTTTAAAAGGTTAAGATGCTTATTTATCAAAAAAAAAAAGAACAAAGAAAAAAAATGAGCCCTGAAGAAGTTCATGTTTTTAAAGTATTTATGGCTCAAAATCATTTTTGTACCTTTTTGTTTATGTAAGCTACATGCTGTGGGACAAAGCATTCAAGCATATTGATATGAAGCTCCAATAGACTGAAACTTCCATATCATTTTAAAACATCAGTTTGTATTGGCTCTCCAAGCAAGATCATATGTGATGGCAAGAGTAAAGATAATCAAATGAATAATATTAGAGCACAAATTCTACTAAGTTGAGTGTGGTAGTTGGTGCTCATTTGTACCTGTGTTGGTATTGGAAAGTGAATTGCACTCGATGCCACCTTGTTTGGATTGTGGCTTAAATACTATTTATATTAATTTATTTATTTCCTTGGATGTCTATCATTTCAGGTGGATTATGATGAGGCTATCTTCTTATGGCGTGTGGATAAGAAAGATTTTGTTCTTTGGCTCATCACCAGTACTACAACATTGTTCCTTGGGATTGAGATTGGTGTCCTTGTTGGGGTTAGTATTTAAAGAAGCAATGCTAGACTTGGACAGTAAAATATGAGATTTATACACTGGTTATCTGAAATCTGCGAACACTTCATGTCAGCTGCCTTCTCAGCTTATTTATAAGATGCTGAATCTATCAACCTCTTTTTCGTGCTAGCGCAATAGTTTGACATAATCTTGCAAAGTCCTTTTAGGTCCCCAGTTTGACATAATTCTGAGAAAAATTGGTTGACAATCCTTTACCATGCCACTGGTTGCATATATTGTGCATGCATTACTTACTCTAAATTGGTTTTGAAACTGCAGGTTGGTGCATCACTTGCTTTTGTCATCCACGAATCTGCAAATCCACACATTGGTAAGTGGGACTTGTTACATCATAGTATTTATGCATGTTAAGATTAGGTTTAATTGTTCTATAAATCCCAGTAGATCTGTATTATCTGCTCTTTGCATAATCATGATTATGAGCTTTGTCATTTGCTTCATCATATCAACTATGGCAATGACATTATCTGGATCTTCATTATTGCTCTATTTGATTTTTTTCTTCCCGTTTGAACTTCTAAAAGATCAAATTTCCGTAGTAGCCCTTTTTATCCTGATAAATGGTCAAATTTCTGGGTGGTCCAGGAACTGGAGATAAAGGTTACAAGCTTCAGACTGGTGCCCTTTTTTGTTGAAAATCATATTACATTGGTGCTGAATTATTGTAGATACATTTATAGTTTAAGCAGGCATTAAATAATTTTAATTTGGTGTACACTGCAGCTGTCTTGGGACGTCTTCCTGGCACCACTGTCTACAGAAATATTGAACAGTATCCAGAAGCATATACTTACAATGGAATTGTAATTGTTCGCATTGATGCACCCATCTATTTTGCTAATATAAGTTTCATAAAGGACAGGTGAAATTTTGTGTTCCTCTAAATTAATTTAACCCGGGATTACAAGTTCTTTGGAGTTTAGGTTAGTGGGATTTCCTTTGTCAGGTTACGGGAATATGAAGTTGATGCTGACAAATCTTCTAGACGTGGACCAGAAGTTGAAAAGATTTATTTTGTGATTTTAGAGATGTCACGTAAGTCTTATTCATCCTACACGGGTTACTGGGTCAAGACAGAACATATATTATGTATTCCATAGCAATCATCGTGCTATTATGCTTTTATACTTGCAAAAGTCACTTTCGGCCACCAAAACTGTTTGCTTTTTCATGTCATTCTGTTTTCCATATACATGTGTTTTTATGCTGATTCAGATTTTTTTTCTTATGAAATATTTTGTGTTATAGCCACTGGGTTCAGTGATTTTGGTATGGCGTTATCATTAAAGCCATAACCTTTTTCATTCTGATTTTTCAAGTATGCTATTGAAGCTGAAAAATAAGGTTCATTCAACAATCCTCTTACCTATGTCCCAAATGTTTCTTATTTTGTAGCTATTACATACATAGACTCCAGTGCTGTTCAAGCATTGAAAGACTTGCACCAGGAGTACAAATCACGGGATATTCAGGTTGAGTGTCTGTTTTTGTGGAAGTCAAGATCAAGTGCATGCTGTTCATTTTATATAGAGACACGGTATAATCTCTGCTCTTTGCTGGGTCTTTTGCAGATCTGTATTTCCAATCCAAACCGAGATGTTCTGCTGACCTTAACAAAAGCTGGTATTGTAGAGCTTCTTGGCAAGGAGCGCTACTTTGTGAGAGTGCATGATGCTGTTCAAGTTTGCCTTCAGCATGTTCAGAGCTCAAGCCAATCTCCTAAGAAACCAGATCCTTCTCCTGAGGATAAACCAAGAACCTTTAAAAGGTTGTTACCGAAGCAGAGGGAAGAGGATTTATCAATAGCAGAGTTGGAGTCAGGTGATAATAAAACCTCTGCTCCCAAGCATACAAAGCCGCACTTGGAGCCATTGTTGTCTCGGAAGTCTTGAAACTTGCTTTATTATTTTTATGGACATATGATGCCGATTTTTCAAGGCACTATGATATCGGTATGTAGATCATTGATTACAAGGTTCGATTGTTTGCTTGCATGCATGCTTTACTGTTGTAAAATGCAATGCAATACTCGTCGTAAGGTTTGTTTTCTTCAATGGAATCATAAGATTGTAATCTGTATTATATAAAACAATGCATTCATTGCGTCAGTTTGTATCGCTTCTTCACTCTGTTTATATTGAGCAATTTGTATCATGTTACCTCCAGTCACGAGCACTAAAATCCCTGGTAGGAATCTTCTCGCGGAGAGCTGTGTCGACTCTGCAGCCCGCGTTGAAAGCGGCATAGTTGATAAGAAGGTGAAATCTCATCATGCAGTCCCACATCGGAAAAACGACAACCCTTCTCCAAGTGAGGCACTATAAATAATCTATTGCTACGAGTAGAAAAATTGCCTTAAACTAATGAGTAAGGAAAACAAAGCGAGAGGTGGGAGCCGCTCGCCGCGCCGACACATGTTAGTGCGCACGAATTTGTGGAGGGGTTATAGGCTGGCCGAGTGTTGACGCTGCTTACTTTGCAGAACTCGCTTGCGCGGGCCTCCCTATTGTCCACCCCCTCAATGAGCCCTGAAGTTTTGACAATGGTTAATTGAACTGTCATTAAGACTCGAAAATTTTATATAATTATAGC
Organism: Populus ilicifolia; assembly: GCA_015708895.1. Taxonomy (NCBI): domain Eukaryota; kingdom Viridiplantae; phylum Streptophyta; class Magnoliopsida; order Malpighiales; family Salicaceae; genus Populus; species Populus ilicifolia. The sequence goes on from SRLM01000058.1 coordinate 1,479,185, forward strand.
ATTTTAGCTTGGTAATTTTAAAATAAATAAGAAAATAATTGGTGAAAATCATGAAAAATGAATTTTATAAATTAAGAAGTGAGGTAAAATTAAATATATAAATTATTTTAAATAATAATTAAAATCATATAGTTAAACTAATTAATATAAAATAATAATAATAATTATTTTATAAATTATTTTAAATAAAAAATAAGTATTAAATTTAATAAAAAATTTAATTAAAATTAAAAATCAGTTAATAATAATTTTAAAAATAAAAATTAAAGTTAGCATAAAAATTAAATTTTAAGAGTTGAAATAAAAAAATATTTAAAGCAAAATATATATAATAATTAGAAGTTTGAGAATCAAATTTGATATAATCAATAAATAATGATATTTGTAAATTTTTCATGACTTGTAGAAACTTTTGAAAAGTGTTTTTTGTCTAAAATATTTTTTTTAAATCAAATTAATTTTTTTTAATTGAAAAATATTTTATGTTGACCAACTTTTTTAATGACAAATAAACACAAGAAAATTTAAAAAATAATTTTCAAAAAATCATTTTTTATCAAACAAACAAGACCTTAATATGTGCTTCCTTTCTTGGTCGAGTGTTTACCAAGAACAATATCAACTTGAAAGGACTAACAACTAGCCAAACTATAAAGAAATCTAATATCTAACAAGAGCACAAAACTTGTACAAAACACGGGACAATAAACTAGAAGAGATAATATAGGCCAAACAGGCAACAAAAAAAAAAACTTGATAAGCTAAGGATCAGGAACAACACAACTAAACCGATGAAATCATGTTTGCTATGTTAATTAGTATATTTTAGAGTTAGAAATTTATCTTGTTCATCGACTAGTTCTAGACCATTACCTTGTAGCTTTTGGCTACCTGCAGTAATGAATTTATTGTTTCACACCAACTAATGTCAACCAGCAAGAAGAAAGTGAAAACCCTTCTATATATGATAACTGAAGGGACAATTAACTTGGTCGTGAAGAGAAACAATTAACTAGTAAGAGGAAAAATGAAAACCCTTTTAATTGTTTTCCAACTCCGACAATTCAGAGGGATTTGAGTTCTATATTTGTACTAACCTAAATCATAATATTTTTTTTAAAAAAAATCAGAAATCAAATAACACCATTCAAATACTTTTTCACCAATTAACCATAAAGTAATATTAGTATTTTGAAGTTGACTAAACCTACCTGCTTCTAGCTTTATTTCAAATAAACTTCACCTAACATTCAGCATGATAAAGTTCTTTTCTATAATTGTAGCACATCAATTATTATAGCAATTCAATTTAATGATTTTTGTATCTTATGCACAAGATACATGAAAGCCAAAAGGCCCTTATGAATTCCATACTTCCTTTATGGTTTAAAGGCGTGGAATTCAGGAAATTTAGTCTTAAGAGGATACATCTTATGGTGCGCTATTCAAGTCTACTCCTATCACAATAGCATTAAAACACAAGCTCATAGCAAAGCAGATTTTTTAATGTTGGTTTGCTTTCATGCATTAAACAAATGAATCTAAAATACTTTATGAATCTACAACTCCAAGAGTTTAAGCCATCTCTCAGGCTAACACAATAACGTAATAATATCAACTGGGAATTGGTTTAACATATCTTGCAATGATATCCTTTTTTAAGTGAAAAGAATACAGATGCATTTGGTTGCCAGGAAAAGGGCATCATATGCTAAACCTATCTACATTGTAAGATCTGCTAAAACTAGGGCTTATATAACTCAGCTACATCCCTAGAAAAGGTTCTGGCTTTGCACTTCCAATCCTAATGCAGGATGATGTGACCTCATGAGATGGACAACATTAACATTATGGTATTTAATGAATCTGCCTTTGACCTCTACACCAACCTTGACAAGGAAGAAGGCATCTCCATAGAAATATGAAAACTTCATTTTTTTTTGTTAGTTCTATCTCTTTGAGCACCTGGCAATCCTCCAGCACAAGTAGCTCCCATATCATATGGGCCAATAAACAATAAGATAGTAACGTGCCAAGAAATGAGTGAATGAATCAATTCAAAACAATCACTTCTATGGGTGTCACCATAAGATTGAACATTGAGCTTACTGCATTAACCATCAATGTTAGAGAATTTCAAGAATATCACATCCTATACCATAGTAGGTCTTATCATTCAACTGACTTAAGTTATTATAAAAATTTAATTTTCTCTTAACAATCCACGCTTCTATCTCAATATCTCACATAAAAATGAGGAACTACAACAATTTCGATTGATCAGGTCATCAGGTGTGTAAAGGTGGTTAGTGAACTTACCATCTCATATGAATGATTAATATCATGACCAAAAACAACATACATAAAAACAGTTTGTCATAGTTTTAGATTCATTATTTAATTGATTGAAGTCAAATATGAAACAACAAACAAGACGTGTAATCATAGAATAACAAAAAAGATGGAGTACTTTAATGTAGTTGAGCACATGTGTCAAATTATCAAGGATAGTCCAGTTCTTGAAAGTGGCCAAGAGCAACCTCAATATGGTAAAGCTTCGAAGCCAAGCTCAAATCTATTACTGTGATCTTTTCCCCAGAAATGAAAGGACCCTGATAACATGCTTTAATAAAATAGATTGCACTTCAAAACTAAAAAGTAAAACAAAACCATAAACTCTTTAAAGATAAGTCTGTGTTTCAAATTTATACATACATGTGCCTTTAGATGCCCATCCAATGCCTTCAATTCCTCAAGCAAAGCCTCTCAGTTCCATTATTGGGATCCTTGCTCTTCAAGAACTTAACAAAAGATGAGAATATCTTCGAACCCTTGTAGTTCCACATGGTTTATATTGCAGATTAATTTCTGTTGATAACCTTCTAGTAGCAGCCAATAAGAATAGAAGCATAACTGCATAAAAAACATCTGGAAACAACCTAAAGTATAGATCAGTTTGTTGTCATAAAAAATTAGAAAACATGTCCTACAATAATGCATCCCTAGAAAAAAGAATAAAAAAAAGCTACGAGTAAGAAGGTTTTTTTATGATGATTTATCATGAAATGAGAACAAATATAAGAGACATGATGGATTTTTTCACACTGCCATTACCACATTAACGGTGAGGAGAAAACATTGTAAATTTAAGCATAAAAAACAAAAAAGAACTAGTGGTTGATGATGGTGAGAGAGAGAAATTTACAAACAATATCTATCTCGTAAGTTCAGTAACTTCCTGTATTCACATCATTTAGTAGAAAAAAATAATCTATCAAAACTATCACATCCACATTCAAATTGTTGGAGATAGTAAAGAAAGGTGAAAGATGTTTACATAGAGACAAATTTTGAAAGTGTGGCAAGAGGGGGTTTAGGGTTTTTCTCCTCTAAGATACCAACAATGATGTTAGAATCTACAAACCATTTATCATCGGTTTTCACCACTAGGACCTTTCCTTCCGGGCTTATCTCTAAAAACCTATCAAAAAACAACCTTTCAAATCTCAATCCATCATAACGTATAAAAGCAAAAAAATTACATATATTTTTCGATCATATCAAGGGTACTCTAGTAATTAAAGCTCTATTCATCCATAGTTTATTATATCATTTGTTATTAATGATGTTGAGTCCTCTTTACATGTTAAACCATTCATTTCATATCTAAACTAAAAAAAAATAATCTTAGATTAAAACAATAATATTGCTCTCTAAGATCATTTTTAAATAGTTTGTTCTCAGTGGTTAACTAAATAAGGGGTTTATTTTCCCTCGAAGTCAAAAATAACCATCATAACTTGCAAATATCTTCTTAAGCTAATAGCATGCATATACAAATGCACTCACATACTTGTGGAACACATGAAGCATTAAAAACAACAGCTACAGGTAATCCAACACAACAAGAAAAAGCTTCAATCTTACATTACAGGTTAGAAATAAAACATAGGAACCATTGTCTCAAACACTTGAAATGAATTACAAAAGCACCCAACAACCTCAAACTACAATAAACATAATTATTCTGAAGACTGACAAATATGATCATTTTAATACCACTAATGTTTGTCACCTAGATTGATGAGATGAGACTTGTAAGGAATTTTCTTCTCTTCCAAATTCAACAAAACTCTAGTAAAATGGGCTTAAAACAACAAAAATACACAAGTTCCAATCAAAACATGAGTGTAAAATCACAAACAAATGACACCTATAAAAACATCAAACAAAACTTACAATCTTTAAGAATATTAGGGGCACCAACAACAGCTTTGACACAGATCTCTAAAGCCATTCTTTCTGTCCATGAGAGAAATAACAATGAAAGGTTGACGGGGGTAGAGATCGAGAGAGTGAATCATAGGAATTGGTGACAGGTGAAAAACTGATGACTTATTTATTTTGTGATTAGGATGGCTTTTAGGCCAGAGCGAACTGGACCGGATCGGACCAAAAAAGATATGGGCACACGTTATGCTTTTAAGGGTTGAGGATACTATTAGTATATTCTAGGTTTTGAGGAGACGTGTTATAAATGTGAGTTATTACAAAAAGGTTGTTTCTTGATCGAGAAACAACTTGCCTTTTCTGATGGCCATTTACCCTTCTAATTTCAAACAAACTTTTTATATTCAAGACCCTAAAGAATGAAATTATGGAATGTTTCTCTTCTTTTTTTTCCTTTAAAATTGAACTCGTGATGATGGAAACTTGTTTATGGTCTGATGTTTGAGACTCTGACTGGATTGTTTATGATCTTCTCTCAACCTTTTTTTTAAAGCACAGACCAGTAAAGAAAGATAAAATTGTCAAACAATGAAACTTTTTTGTTTTATCTTTTTTTTCAAAGAGTTAAAATGAACTTGATGGATGAATTTAATGTTTGGCTATATGTTTTCATAGTCTGGTCGGAGATGTTCTTGGTGGTGTTATGATTTTTTTTTTATCGATAATTAAAATCTTAGGATAAACCATATAGTTGTGGACTTTGTCCAGGTACATGTCTGTTAAGAGAGATGGAATGCCGAAAAATGAAAAGAACAAAAAACTGAATGAGAGATCAATCATTAATTGTTTTGACTGCCTTACCCTTTCATTTCGCTTTCTCATCACTCTTTCATGATTTACTCTTAGTTATTCTAAATATTGTCTGGTATGGTTTAATTATTATTATTATTATTTTATTTTTTTAGTTTTAAAATATATTTTTTATATTTTTAATTGTTGGTATCAAAAATAAATTTAAAAAATAAAAAATATTATTTTAATATATTTTCAAGTAAAAAATACTTTAAAAACTAATATGCATTACGCTTTCAAACAAGCACTTTAAAAAATATTAATTTTGTTTAAAAATATATTAAAATAATATATTTTTTAAAATTTATTTTCTAATACCGCGACTTCAAAATAATAAAAAATATAAAAAATTAATTTAAAATATAAAAAAATTAAATAAAAAAACAAATAACCTAGCTATGTAGCTAAACAGGTCAGTAAAAATACTCTCAGACACTTTTAATATCTCATGATAGAAAGGATATATATAAGAAATTAAAAATATAATAATGATAATGTGATCTTAGTCTATAATTGATGATAATTTTACATATTATAAAACTGTTATTCTATAAATATACTATTTTTTTCTTAGCCACTTCAATCTCAATTTAAATGTTAATTTAAAAGCTAAAAGTATAGCAAATACTTTTATTTTGTTCTTTTATACTTTCAAGAGACCCATAACTCTTCTTATAGGAGAGATATCAATCACCTGTCCACAAGACTAGGGCTTGCTGCTACAAGCTGACAGTGCTAGCATTGTTCGTTAGAACTTTTTTATTGTTTTTTTATGGAAAGTTATTGTTTACACACACACATATATATATATATATATATATATATATATTCAAATCATGATATGACATGTACGGAAGTTAATGGTTTTCGCGAAGTGAATCTAATAAAAAGTTTTATTGTAAAATTAAAAAAATATTTTTAATATTAAAATGATTTAAAAATATAATTTTAAATAAAAAAATTAAATGTTTTTAAAACATGCAACCAACGGGCATTACCAAACTCTTCCTATATAGCGTGTAAAAATTTCAAAAGCCAAAATTCTGGGTTTGATCGAAAGACATGGAGCTTGAAAGCCCACCCAAAGCCAACATCCAATCACCCAATTATCACAACCTGGCCCACTCTAGCAACGGATATCAAAACCCTAATCGTGTCTCCATTCACATGTAAATCATGTGCGAATGTTCGGCCTCGTTACGCGTTGACCACAATAATAAATATTCCTGTTGTCCTAAGACAATAAACAAAACGATGAAGCGAAAGCCCAGTGAAACGAGGCTTGAAAAGGTAGAGATAAGGGACGAGATCATGATCTGCTGGAACAGAAGGTAGTTGAATAGTTAGTATTGGCCTGAATTTAATAGATAAATAATGTTAATCAATTATAATTACGGATCCATTATAGTTTTAACTGTGGCATAGAATATATATAGAACCCTAAAATGGAAGACACTGTCGAAAGAAGAAAAATAAACACAAAATCGAGAGAAAAAGAAAGAAGGTAACTTACAGTGAAACGAGAAAAAAATAATTATATTTATACCCGGGTTTTTAATTAATTGCCTTTCTCTTTCTTTCTCGATCACTGTCAGAGATGTGGATTATAGGATTGATGAATGTTTAGTTATTTAAGCTTCTGATATATATATTTTTCTTTATAATTTCTTTTATGTTAACTTGTTCTTGTGGTTTTTCTTGAATATGTGGGCAAGCGTGCCGGCCTATAACATTAGCCCAAGAGCTGGTTCATCAAGCCCAGATGCCTGGGATTTCTTTTTAATATTTATGAAAACCTTTTTTGTTTTTTTTTTAAAAACAAATCTTGACTACAGTAAAAAAATATCTTGAAATAAAATATAAAAAAAATACTCCCAGGGCTCTAGGCTATTTTTAAAAAAAGTGCTTTCCTTTTTTATAAAAAATATTTATGAAATCTTTTTTTTAAGAAATAAAATATTTAGTTTTAAATTTATCTGGCAAATACCTTCCTATCAGTAAGGTTGGTTTCCTTTATCTGTCCGAAATCCTTCAAGTACGCTGATCCCAGTACGTTGTATTCTAAAGATGATTTATCCCTGAAGTCTGAACCTGAACCAGGGGGGCCTGTGTTTACAGGGATATTTCCAGTATTTATACTGTTGGTGCCAGCACCACAGCACTCTGTTTTGATTTGAATGGTAGATAATAGCAGATGGAGAATTATATACCTCAGTTTTTCAAACACTTGCATTTTCTGCTGGGGGTTTCAAACCTGAAACAAAAGCAGCTCCCTCTTCGTAGCTATGATTGATTTGTGAATGAGGGGCCCTGAAATGATGCATCCACCATTGATGATTAGGTATTCAAACAACTCCACTGCCAGGTCCAATAATGCCTTTAGAGGCTATGCTAAATCTTCGGCTGGGGGTTTTAGGTTCCGGATGTGTGGACTTCCTTTATGTTACGATCCCAACCATTCCTCTTATTCCACTTTCCAGACATGAACACAAAAATGTTTAGGTTTCCAACCTCTACACACACATTAAAAAATAAAAAATAAAAACGTAGAAAAGTTTTGTACCAACTCCATCTCATCAACTCCTGTTTCAGAACACAGACTATATATACAAACATTTTCATACCTTCTAATGCATAAGCAAAACACTAAAGAAAACTGAAAATCTTCTTGAGCTCTTTTTCTTGCTTCTCTCTCAAGTACTCTCTGACATGGAAATTCACAAAATTCTCTCTACCACAAACAAGGCCATAGCCTGTCTTCTGTTCCTCACTCTTACCATTGCATTTACTACGTCAGCTAGAACCCTGGATGAGCAACCAGAGGTGCCTGTTGTTCCCCCGGAGTCAGACAATGCGGTCGATGATACTGTAACCAGTGTTCCACCACTACCTCCAGTACCATTAGCACCCACACAGCCTAATCCAACTGGGGCTGCAAGCACTAGTGCCACGATAAGTAATCCTGGTCATACCTTAAGCTTCTTCATGCATGACATTCTTGGTGGAACAAACCCCTCGGCTAGAGCGGTGACTGGCATAGTCAGCAACCCGGCATTCTCTAGCCAAGTCCCGTTTGCCAAACCTAATGGCGCAAACCTCCCATTAAATAATGGCGTGCCCCAAAATAGCAACAATAATGGCCTTATAAACAACAACAACGTACCTTTGCTCAGTGGCCTTGGTGGCACCGCACAGCCTGTGGTTCAAAACAATGGTAATAACTTCAACAATGCATTTAACCTGCCACTGAGCAATGGAGGCAATCTTCCATCTGGTTCCACTCTTCAAAAGCTCATGTTTGGAACCATCACTGTGATCGACGACGAACTGACCGAAGGGAATGATTTACGGTCAAGTTTTTTAGGTAAGGCACAGGGGTTCTATGTGGCTAGTTCTCTGGATGGTACCAGCCAAATAATGGCATTCACAGCTATGTTTCAGAGTGGTCATTATGCTGATAGCCTTAGCTTTTTCGGGGTTCTCAGAACAGGAGTCTCCGAGTCTCAGCTTGCTATCATGGGTGGAACTGGAAAGTATGTCAATGCTCAGGGTTATGCTATTGTTAAGATCAATATCCCTTCTAACAATCAGAGTACGACCGATGGTGTTGAGACCGTGCTGGAGTTCGTTGTTTATGTGAGTTACTAATCCAAATTGTTTGAGAAATGTTGCTTTTGTAAGAATGCTGTATGTGTGCTTGAAGGTTGTGAACTTGTAATATTTTGGGTTATTTGGACAGACAGTTTGCTTTGGTTTGTGAATCATATCTAGAGAAAATGGAAACTCAGTTTCTTTTTTTCACTGTCATCGATCTGTCCCTGTTCGTCTACTTGTATTTTTTTTTCCTAAAAAAGGTAACAAAAGTTTCACATGGAAACTTATTGCTCTCGTGGGCAACCCCATTCCTCCAACTTTGCCAGAGATACAAAACAATTTGCTTGAAAACCAAAGGGACAAAGCAAACCCCTTGGAATTTCCATGCTGTTTTTGTATGTTCGCTGATGATTTTAGTCCTGCTCTGGAATAACTATCACATTTTACATTTGACCATAACCAAATTATGTAAGAACATTCATCTCAGTTGAGTGTTTTGGAATTTGGACCCCCCAAGCAAATTAACAAGACAGAGGTTTCCTTTTCAAAGCATTATGTTGCTGATTAATTTGATTATGCTAATTGTTTGGAAGCAAATCCCATTATTACACAAAAGCTCCGAAAGAAAACCAAGAAACTGATATTTCTTTGGATAGATGGAGACAGCTTAGTAGTTGAATCAAACGTGGTTTGGTGATAACGCCAAATCAGGTCTGTTCTTGATAATTTGTCATTTAATATTATATATAATATAGGCGACTTTAACCGACCGGGCATTTGGTCTAGTGGTATGATTCTCGCTTAGGGTGCGAGAGGTCCCGAGTTCAATTCTCGGAATGCCCCAAGACTAGTCGACTGTGTTTGTTTTTCCTTTCTGAGATTCTTTTGGGCCTATCCGAGCCCACAAATTGTAGTCACGCTCCGATTATGTTTACTAAAAGCGAAGCCCATTCAAACTGCCTTGGAACAGTAGACAGCTCCCATGCGAAACCATTCATAGCAATATAAGAAATAATAAACCTTGAATTAAGATTCCTGCCGTATACGCCTGTCACTCCACTCCACTCCCGCGATGCCTTGCTAGTTAAATTATAATTTTTCATTAAATTTTTAAATTTCTTCAAAAATTCTAAAATTCTAATCCAAGTTAAAATATTATATTACAAGGATTCACATAAATTTTATGAGTTTTTTTGATAACTCAATTGGGAATTACACCCTTAGCATGCCTCCACCCTTGCCTACAGGTAGTGGTGCTGCCACTGTGACTGGAGGAGCAACTGGTGCTGCATCATCAACTGGTGTTGCCACAGTGACAGGGGCTTCAGTTTCATCAGGAAGAGGAGGTTCTACTTGATCATCTTCAACGGTGGTGGGAGTGGTCGCTTGGACTTGGCCACTCGGCAATGTAGTCGTGGGAGCTGGGACTGTTGTTGCAGGAGGACTAACAACAGCTGGATTTTCGGCTTCCAACTCATCCAGGATTCTTGCTGAGTTGGCATAGGAGAGAGTCATGGCTATCAGGAAAAGATAGACAATGGCCTTGAGTGTTGTAGTGGTAACAAAGAGAAGTTTAGCCATTTTGAGTTTTGATTCTCTAAAAGAGCCAACTGTTGTTTAAGGGTATATGTAAGATGTGAGGAATGATTTGTGATGCAGGAGCAGGAGTCTATTGTGGTTATATATAGTTAAGAGGAGACTCTAATGAGAGTGGAGCTGATATGATGGAGTCGGTGCACACCTTCTCTTTTGTTGCGTGTTCTGGTTGTGATGCCGAATTTCTACGTGATATGAGAGCATGATTTGCTGCATTTGATTACTAGTTGAAATATGGACACCCTGAATTGGATAGACACCTTTTTTCTTTGCTTGTCCAGATGCTAATTACATTTTTTTTTAGCAGATCACAAAGGGAAGTTGTGATATCTGAGAGCAGGTATCTACAATGCAGGATGATTAGGTTAAAATAATGTCTTCTCTCTCTGGCATAATTACATGCTATTTGTTTTCAGTTGATGGTTTGGTGCATATGCTATTCACAATCCTAGGCCAAGCAAAGATCAGAAATTAACTGCATTAAGGTTTGGCTAACTAGGGATTCAAGTTTGAAAATAACATGATATAGTCATTGCTATATTTTTCCGTCCATAAGTTGACAATTAATGAGTTTCCTGCATGTTCCTTACACCCTACTATCTACATGCAGTCATTGAGATTTTGGATAACACTTGGTTATCTGGTGTTGGTAAAGAGGACAATAAAGATAACGTCCAGCAAGCAGTAAGATCGTGATGTATACCTGTGAAATTTCAAATTCAAGAAGGTTCTCAGAAATTGTAAAATCAGACCTGCACAGTTGATGACCTTCTCAAAAGTAGTCCTTGGAAGCAGCTTCGGGGATGTATTTTGCTTTCTGAAGATTAGGAACTTACTGAAAGATTCAAGAGCAAACAGGTAAAGCTGAGACAGGAGTAACATTCTCCATTTCTAGACCTGGCTTGTTATGATAATGATGTGATGAATTGAACCAGTCTTATTGAATATGGAGTTTGATCATTTAACCAAAAATTATCCATTGGATGTTTGTCTTGCCAGCCTGCAAGTCATTCTTGAAAAGCTGATAAACTCTATAAACTGGTGTTCAGGCCCACAGCCCATTACATGAAAACAACTGGTAAAGCACTGCAGCTGATACAAATCACTGTGAGTTATAACTTCACCATTAACACTGCAATTTCCATCATTCCATTGGTCTGGCAACAAAAAATCCTTCTGTCTCCATAACATTTTTTTCTGGAACACTTCCGAATTCTAACTCTTGCAAGGAAGCTCTAGCTGGAAATGATACGCCAATGTTGGAAACTTCAAGTGTTTGTGTCACACTCAGCACATTTGCATGAAGAATGTTATTTTCTTGTGATGTTTGTGGTGGTGTTGGCCTGTACTTGAACTGCCAAGGGTTCGAGCGAAGGATGACTGGTTGATAAAATTCACGTAAAGGAGAAAGCAAGCAAACCAAACTCAGCATGGAATAGAGAGCTTGCCTCTTTCATGTTGTGAATTTGTGGTAAAATTTAGATAATGGTGACCAACCTTGATCACTTGTAAAGCTAGAAGAGAAAGGGTGAAGTAGCATTGTTATTCAACATATATTTATATAAATAAGAGGTGGGTTAGGCTTGTTGTCTAAGGTGTTTGCTATGGTGTTTGTAGTTATTTTTTTAAGTAATTTTTTATTTAAAAATTTATTATATTTTTTTGAAAAAAATTATTTTTGACAATAGAATATTAAAATATATGAAAATAAAAAAATATTAATTTTAAAGTAAATAAATAAAATTTATTTATTTTTAAATATTTTTATAATACAAAAACAAACCAAAAAAAATATTATTATTTTCTCTTTGAAGAACGATTATATTTTTCAATTCCGTTAAGAGAATCCGTCAAAAATGCATCTCTCCCTTCTTTTCTCTTCATTCACTTTTTTATTTTTTTTAAAACAGAAACAACTTAAAATTAAAATTAATCAAAGTTATTAATATTTATCAAGAAATCCACAACCGTGATGGCAGACTAAATAAATAATTTCAATGGTTTGCTAATAATAAAAGGTAATTATGAAGGGTATAGTTCAACTTGTCAAATTTTACATTTTCTTCTTGGAAATAATTGATTTGAGTTTTATAAATCTTAAAATTATTAAAAATTTAAATAATTATTAATTTTAAAATTTATAAAATTAATCAAAATATATTTAAATTAATAAAAAAAGCTAATTTTTTTTATAACACTAGAAAATTGTTCATTTATCGATATAAGATCAATACATAAAAAGTTTGCCGCATTTATAAGTGTAGCCTTTAAGTTGATTCTTATATTTCCAAAACTTATTTTGTTTTGCTTTTAAGAACTAATTTTTTTTTTTGCTTTTTTTTTTAATTTTCAAAAACATAAAAACCAACACTCAATTGTTAAAGTTTTCAAACCTATCAAATTAGTTTTAGAGTTTTTATAATAATGATAGTTGGTTTTTTATAAAAATAAAATTTCAGCACATTTTTTGTGAATATATTTGTTTTGCATAAAATATATTATAATAAAATTATTTTTTATTTTTTTATGTATTTATTTTCCCTGAAATATATTTTAAAAAATTAATTAATATCAAATACTTTACTACTATTCTGTAAATTAAGTTTATTTATTAAACAATATTTTACGGACAAAAATAAGCTATCCGGGTTTAGGGTCTAAACTCCAAGCCCGTTTTACTGGGGCTGTCCTTGTAAAGATTGATGGCCCGAGTCTTGAAGTCCATTGCCAACGGTTCTCATTCTCATGTGCCAAGTCAATAGTCAGACGACAAGTGATTTTTGTCGCAGAAATCCAGTCTCTCTCTAACGAGCTCTCTTATTTAAAACCCTAAAACCGCGATCCCCACCATTTCACTCCCACCACAAAACCCAACAGTACCATGTACCTCTACAGCCTCACTCTCCAACGAGCTACCGGAATCGTTTCCGCTATAAACGGCAACTTCTCCGGCGGCAAAGCACAAGAAATCGTTGTTGCTCGCGGCAAAGTTCTCGATCTCCTCCGACCTGACGAGAACGGTAAGCTACAAACAGTTCTCTCTGTTGAAATATTCGGTGCTATTCGCTCATTAGCTCAGTTTAGACTAACTGGAGCTCAAAAAGATTATATTGTTGTTGGTTCTGATTCGGGCAGGATTGTAATTTTAGAATATAACAAGGAGAGAAATGTCTTTGACAAAATTCATCAAGAAACTTTTGGAAAATCTGGTTGTCGCCGTATTGTTCCGGGTCAGTATTTGGCTGTGGATCCGAAAGGAAGGGCTGTTATGATTGGTGCCTGTGAGAAACAGAAGCTAGTTTATGTTTTGAATAGAGATACTGTTGCTAGGTTAACCATTTCTTCGCCTTTAGAGGCACATAAGTCGCATACTATATGTTACTCAGTATGTGGTGTTGATTGTGGGTTTGATAATCCGATTTTTGCTGCGATTGAGTTGGATTATTCGGAAGCTGATCAGGACTCGACAGGGCAAGCTGCTAGCGAAGCGCAGAAGAATTTGACATTTTATGAGCTTGATCTGGGGCTTAATCATGTGTCTAGGAAATGGTCTGAGCAGGTTGATAATGGCGCTAATATGCTTGTTACAGTACCTGGAGGTGGTGATGGGCCAAGTGGGATTTTAGTTTGTGCGGAGAATTTTGTGATTTATAAGAATCAAGGGCATCCTGATGTGAGGGCTGTGATTCCTAGGCGTGCTGATTTGCCTGCTGAACGTGGGGTTTTGATAGTTTCTGCAGCAACACATAAGCAGAAATCGATGTTTTTCTTTTTGTTGCAGACTGAGTACGGTGACATTTTTAAGGTTACACTGGATCATGAGAATGACAAGGTTAAGGAGTTGAAGATTAAGTATTTTGACACGATCCCGGTTACTTCTTCGATATGTGTGTTGAAATCAGGGTTTTTGTTTGCTGCATCAGAGTTTGGGAATCATGCATTGTATCAGTTTCAGGCCATTGGGGAGGAAGAGGATGTGGAGGCCTCCTCTGCTACTTTGATGGAAACCGAGGAAGGCTTCCAGCCTGTTTTTTTCCAGCCAAGAGGGTTAAAGAATCTTGTTAGGATTGACCAGGTTGAGAGCTTGATGCCTATTATCGACATGAAGGTTGCTAATCTTTTTGATGAAGAAACCCCTCAGATATTTTCACTTTGTGGGCGGGGTCCTCGCTCCTCATTGAGGATACTGAGGCCTGGTTTGGCTATTAGTGAGATGGCTGTGTCACAGCTTCCTGGTGTACCAAGTGCTGTTTGGACTGTGAAAAGGAATCTTAATGATGAGTTTGATGCATATATTGTTGTGTCCTTCAACAACGCAACTCTTGTGCTTTCAATTGGAGAAACAGTTGAGGAAGTTGGCGATAGTGGGTTTCTTGATACCACACCTTCCCTTGCTGTTTCTTTAATTGGTGATGATTCTTTGATGCAAATTCACCCAAATGGAATAAGACATATTAGGGAAGATGGGCGTATTAATGAGTGGAGAACTCCTGGAAAGAGGACAATTGTGAAAGTTGGCTCAAATAGACTTCAAGTGGTTATTGCATTAAGTGGAGGAGAGCTTATATATTTTGAGGTGGATATGACTGGTCAGCTAATGGAGGTGGAGAAGCATGAGATGTCTGGAGATGTGGCCTGTTTGGACATTGCCCCTGTTCCAGAAGGAAGACAGAGGTCTCGATTCCTAGCAGTTGGTTCGTATGATAACACCATCCGTGTCTTGTCTTTGGATCCTGATGACTGTATGCAGATTCTGAGTGTGCAAAGTGTTTCAGCGCCTCCAGAATCCCTCCTGTTTCTTGAGGTTCAGGCATCAATTGGTGGTGAGGATGGTGCTGACCACCCTGCCAGTCTTTTCCTCAATGCTGGTTTGCAGACTGGGGTTCTCTTTAGGACAGTGGTGGATATGGTGACAGGCCAGCTTTCTGACTCCCGTTCCCGGTTTTTGGGGTTGAGGGCACCAAAACTTTTTGCCATTAATGTGAGAGGTCGACGTGCGATGCTGTGCTTATCTAGCCGACCTTGGCTTGGTTATATTCACCAAGGGCATTTTCTGTTAACGCCCCTTTCATATGAAACTCTTGAGTATGCTGCTTCATTCTCATCTGATCAGTGTGCAGAAGGTGTGGTTGCTGTCGCTGGGGATGCATTGAGGATTTTTACAATTGAGAGATTGGGAGAAACATTCAATGAAACTGCAATACCTCTAAGATACACTCCAAGAAAGTTTGTGCTTCAACCTAAGCGGAAATTGTTGGTCATTATTGAGAGTGATCAAGGAGCATATACAGCAGAGGAGCGTGAAGCAGCAAAAAAGGAGTGCTTTGAAGTTGCTGGAATGGGGGGAAATGGAAGTGCCAACGCTGAGAAGATGGAAAATGGTGATGATGATGATAAAGATGACCCCCTCTCTGATGAGCAGTATGGTTATCCAAAGGCTGAGGCAGACAGGTGGGTTTCTTGCATTAGAGTACTTGACCCAAGGTCAGCTACTACTACTTGCTTGCTGGAACTTCAGGACAATGAAGCTGCTTTTAGCTTATGCACTGTAAATTTCCACGACAAGGAGCATGGAACTCTCTTAGCTGTTGGTACAGCCAAGGGACTGCAGTTTTGGCCCAAAAGAAGCTTAATTGCTGGTTTCATTCACATTTATAAATTTGTGGATGATGGTAAAAGCCTGGAACTCTTGCATAAGACGCAAGTAGAAGGAGTTCCACTTGCTTTGTGTCAGTTTCAGGGAAGATTACTTGCAGGAATAGGGTCCGTGCTTAGATTATATGACTTGGGGAAAAAAAGGCTGCTTAGAAAATGTGAGAATAAGCTGTTCCCCAACTCCATTGTCTCTATTCACACCTATCGTGATCGGATTTATGTGGGGGACATTCAAGAAGTATGTTTTTCTAAAATACCTTTAATCCATGTATATATTTCTTTTAGATATTTGTTCATTTTGATATACATTTTCATGTATTGATGTCCAACATTTCCTCCTAATGTTATGATTTTATTGTTATCTACTTTGCAGTCATTTCATTTCTGCAAGTACAGGCGGGATGAAAATCAGCTGTATATTTTTGCTGATGACAGTGTTCCAAGATGGCTTACAGCATCATACCATGTAGATTTTGATACCATGGCTGGTGCAGACAAGTTTGGGAATATCTACTTTGTGAGGTTGCCTCAGGATGTTTCTGATGAGATAGAAGAAGATCCAACTGGCGGAAAGATAAAGTGGGAGCAGGGAAAGCTTAATGGAGCTCCAAACAAGGTAGAGGAGATAGTACAGTTTCATATTGGCGATGTGGTTAATTGCTTGCAGAAGGCATCTCTAATTCCAGGCGGTGGAGAATGCATCATGTATGGGACAGTGATGGGGAGTGTGGGGGCCCTACTTCCATTCACCTCTCGAGATGATGTTGACTTCTTTTCACACTTGGAGATGCATTTGAGACAAGACCACCCACCTTTGTGTGGAAGAGATCATATGGCATATAGGTCTGCTTATTTTCCTGTTAAGGTAAGTCATTCTAAGTGGTTTCATTTTATTGTAGTTTCTCAACACCATTTTAAAATGTTACTAAAACCACCGAGTTGTTTCAAAGAGAGACAATTCGTTGCATGTACATATTTGTCTCAGTAATGTATTTGTTTTTTTTTTTAAAAAAGAAAATCCTGTCTTCATATTTTTATGTAGACTATTTAGGCCATACTGCTACTTGATATTTTCTAAAAGAATGCTAAAGTTTTATGGGAATTTTGCAGGATGTGATCGATGGAGATCTATGTGAGCAGTTCCCGACTTTGCCGCTTGATGCACAAAGAAAAATTGCAGATGAGCTGGACAGAACTCCTGGGGAAATACTCAAGAAACTTGAAGAAGTTCGAAACAAGATCATCTGAGGAAGGATTAGCTTGAAGGTGCCCCCTTTCCCCTTGTAAATATTGTGATCATCTTATATTTAGTTCAACATGCATTTGCACAGTTGTTTTAGATATGGCATGAATGAGACATATTTTCATGAATGCATGGCAATGTATGCGTGGGTTCTTTTGGGATTCAGATTTGAAACCATACATGAACTATTTGTACAATAAAAAAGGCTATGATGTGAAGAGTGTTGGGTTATTGAGGTAGTCACCCATGGAATATAATAAATAGGCATAAGAAGTCAATTAAATAAATTAAGTGAGATAAGGGAGAAGATGGTGCATCCTAGTTTTGTGTTAATTTCGATGGGCAAGTGTTGTTGATGAAGGCTCTTATTCACCCTTTCATTTGTTCTATAAATATACTTGTATTTAAAGTATACTTGAACTGATATATTTAATGTTTGTGGTTGGAGTTTTTGGCCAACGTCCCTTCTGTGGAAAGCTTATGTGTGATCTGCCGAACCTGTGATATGGCTAACTTCTTTCTTTGGATTTTTAAATACCTTTTGGTTTGTAAAAAGAAAAGAAAAAACTTATTACAACTGCTTTAAATTGATAAAAATTAATATATTTTTAAAAAAAGTACAGGTTATTTGGTAATTTTTTATTTCGTTCTTTTACAGTGTCAAAGTCCATGTGCCATGTCAACCAGTAAGTTTAGAAATCTGCATCATATGGAAGATTGCTGGAGCGACCCTCTGAAGAAGTGCACTTTATGATTGAACCCTCAGGAAAGGGTTTGATTTTTGACCTTCTGGCCCTTCTAGGAGAGGCTAGAAGATTTCAATGTCAAACCTCTTCTCCATGCAGTGGTTCTATCAAAACCTGTTGCAACGGGACCTGTATAGATAGTAACCTGAGTGTGTTATTATTTAGCACCCTGCAAATGCGAGGGAGCAAGCTTCACTTTTTCTATAAGCAAATAGGAAATTGGTTTGCTTGCATGTAATGCACCACGTTCTGCAAACCTAATGTGTGCTGGTGGTTTTTGCATGTTGTGAACCCTATTTATGGCTGAAGGTTGATGCTTGCTATCATTGTCCACCTGGTGGCATGCCATTGACCTTGTGGTTGGTAGTGGCTCGTTACATTGGGGCATATGCAAGTCTAGATGGTTAGCACTCACTGGATAAATGTTTTCGTGCCAATCAGTTTGTAAAATTTCAGTTGAAGAAGTCTTCTTGCTTTGGTTTCTTCCATTTTTCTGAATTTGCAATCTTTCTCACTGTGAACTGGTGATGCTGGAGGCTTATTTGCCACATTATCAATGCAAGACCTATCAGAACACAATTTTTATATAAACAAAGCTTCTAAGATGCACGCTAGGAATTGCAAGTTTTTTTTTTTCTTCCCCATTTTGGTGTGTCATTGTGCAACATTGGGAGTTATCCTTTACTGGAATGCTAATTGGCTACAAGCATTGTTTTGGTGCATTTCATAAATGGATAGATTTGGGAAGTTAGCCTCAAAGCTCAAATGCCTTTAAATTTCCACAACTTTGATTCTCTTGTTCCTGGGTGTCAAACAAAATAAAAATCTAGTCGTTTCATGGCTTTAATGTGCTGGGATGCCATGCATGTAATTCATGGCCTTGCTGCAATCTGATCCACAACTTTGAAATGTGTTTGGCGGATAATTTCGAACAAGTGGAGGCTTAGATGATGATTTCTGCTAACTCATGCGCATACATATGCATCTGCATTGACAGCAGTTACATCTATGAATTTAGATTCTAACATGCTATGTGGTATGATGACAGAGAATGCGGTTGTGTATGTGCAGGGGTCGTTGTATCTGAAATAATGATTGCTTTCTGTTAGTCACAGCGAGGTGAAGTGCTCTGGGCATCAGCTTTTCTAACTGAGGTAAAGATAATTTTTTTGAACAACAGCTAGATAGTGATGGAGGTTGATGCTAGATCAGTTTTCGTTGGTGATGAAGAAGTCGCTGTAGAGAGAGCTTAGTTTGTTGTAAGATAAACAGACAGTTGCAATGTCAATCTCCAAGATGGTATGTGTTACCATTTGTGAATTTGATGGTTGCTTAGATTTGTTGTTTTAAGTAGAAACG
Source organism: Populus ilicifolia (assembly GCA_015708895.1). NCBI lineage: Eukaryota > Viridiplantae > Streptophyta > Magnoliopsida > Malpighiales > Salicaceae > Populus > Populus ilicifolia. The sequence goes on from SRLM01000058.1 coordinate 1,498,460, forward strand.
GGCAAAGAATTTTAAACTGATTGATTAATGCCACCAGCAGAGCATTGCGTAGAAAATATGAAAGGTAGGTTGGATCTGCTCCCCACTGTGTGCTCGTTTTATCCACAATTTTGGATCCATTCGTTGTCGTGTTGGGGTCCATAATTTTGATCGTGCTATTTTAGGTCCTCCATCTGGGTAAGCTCTTCTATTCTCTCGTTATTTTTTTCCTTGCCCCACCGGAAAACTACCTGCCTGCCTCGAGATTCTCTCATCTACTTTGCTGGAATTAAATGAATTAATCATAAATTTTTTATGCGATTTTTAAGCATCATAGCCCATCAACTAGAAATGGACATCAACCATTTTTTTTATCTTACATTTACCTGAGAACTGAAATTAGCTAATGAACACGTTCTCAAAATCAAGATAGTTTCCCGCTATGAAATCAAGGTAAGCCGTGTAAAACAAATTCGTACAGATGATGTTTAGGAGAATGAATTAAGCATAATCAGAAGCCATTTTATTTTTATGTAATTAAAATGTCCCTATCTCATGGTCTTAAGTTAACTTTAGGTGGAACAGTCCTTTCCAACAGCGACTATTGATGCATCTCATGCCATCACTTAGGCTGTCTTCTTCTTTTTATTTGTCTTTGCTCATTTTTGTAACTGAAACTTGACCGAGCACCGGTCAAATTGAAGAATAAAATCTTTCCCAGGAGAGGATCGTCATCATCACCACTTAATTTCTTGCTCTTATTTAGACTTGGAAGGAGCATCATTCATACGTTTTTGCTCCATCTCCAATCTGGTATTTCCAAGATGAGTTCTGTTCCCTAACCAGTCGATAATGTCTCCAAAAACAATGTCACGGTTTTCTACTGGTTCTCCATAGAGTAGACCGTGCCACATCTCAGGATACAGCTTAATGGTCTTGTCTGAACTTGAAGCCATACTGAAGAGTTTCTCGCTTACAGATTTATCTGTCACTTTATCTTCTTCACCGTGCAGAACTAGAAATGGCAATGAGACTTCTTCAAGCCTCTGCTCAAGATCCAAGCTAATTCTTAGAAGTTCATTGCCGGTATTCAAGCGAGGTTTCCCTTTGTAGCAGTATGGGTTCTCTCTGACCTGTAATTAGGACATCATTAATAAATTAATGCATCGTTTTAGTGGAAAAAGAATTTAATTATAATAAATATTTGGAAAGAAATATACCTGCTGTCTTACTTCAGGTAGTTTAAAGGCAGCATCCACGACATCCTTAGTTGGGATTATTTTCCAAGTTGGAATGACACTGCAAAGCTTTCTTAAAATAGTAATTACCATTTGAGGTGGCCTCACATCATCTGCAATCTGTAAATAAAATCAAGATCATCAAAGTAGATTTTCATGCCTTTTATTAAGCTAGAATGGGTCCAAACAGCTTATAGAGGACCAAATAAATATTGCCTGCCTAACCAAGTTCTGCTAAGTTTTGTTGACAGTTGAAATAGTTTTTTTATTGTTGTGACCATTGACTAGTAGGGCTGAACCTGAAGGTTCTCGGAGACAGTATTTCCCTACTGTTTTTAGTTGTCGCACAGGTAATTCGCTCTTCTTTTGTTGTGTTTGTTTGAATCAAAATTCTAGCCAGCTGCTTTTTTATTATCATACTCAAAATAAAATAAAAATAGAAAAACAGAGAGGAGAAGAAAAGTAACAAGAACTGGATCCAATTTTGTAGGAAGACCATGGATATATATATATATATATATATAT
>SRLM01000058.1:1500298-1550606 GCA_015708895.1 Populus ilicifolia
TATATATATATATAAGGAAAAGCTACCAAACGAGCTTGTCACTTTGGAAAAAAGGAAGTAATCTGAGAGAGATGACAAAGGGTAAAGTCCAGGAGAAGAGGACATGATATGCAAAGTTACCTTACACATGGGTGCCACCAACACTGCACCATCCCAAAAATCTGGCTTCTTTCTGTGGAGGAGCAAAGCCACTGCTCCACCCAGGGATTCTCCTAACAGATATCTCATCCTCCCCTTGTTCTCTTGCTTCTCTAAAATTAAACAAAAACAAAAGTCTGGTCATAAAAAATTCTTCAAAACAGCTGATACATCAAACAAATCACATGTTACAAGGAAAAAAAATAAAATAAAATCTGACCACATATGCTTGTAAAATGACTTGAGCAATCATTGATGACATGATCCATGTTTTCTACATAGCCTTGTAAGCCGGCTGATTTTCCATGGCCTTCATAATCTACACCATACACTGCAAAACCTGCCTTTGCAAGGCGAACAGCGGTGCCTGGAAAATTATAATGAAAGCACACCTTAGCATTGAAAGACCAATTTTCTTTAACATGTTTACAGCCTTAACACGTAGATTTAATTTGCAGATACTCACTATTCATGGTGACGCTGCATTCCATGGCATAACCATGGCAAATAAAGATCAAGGCTTTTGGTTCTTGGTTCATGGGAATCCATTTGCATGTGAAAAGCTTCATTCCTCGAGAATTCAACACATACTCCTATAAAAATTCACAGAAGAAAACAGTTTTGAAATTGATAAAAAGAATAATAATAATATAATTCAAAAACAAAAATAAAATGAACTGTGGCCATATAAACATTAAGCATGGACTTATCTAACCTCATCATATCTGACATTCCCAGTCTCTCGTGCCTGAAAATATTAAGCCCGAAAAGGAAAAGGAAAGAAAGAGAAAGGTAAATAACAAAACAACAAGAAACAAACAGAAACAGATTTTCCAGATAGAGAGCTATACCATTACGTTGAAGGATATCCGGAAACGTGAAACTTGATGCTAAAAAATCTCAGGGAAGTGTTCTTTCGTATGAATAGAAAAATGGGATTTTGATGAGTTGGTGCAATATGTATATAGATGTTGAGAGACTAAGCTAACAAAAACAGACTATGGAGAGTTCAGGGTTTTGATAAAAGATTAAGATATAGCAGGAAAATGTTCTATAAAATCCTAGATAAGGAAGGAAATATAAGACTTACAAGGAGTACAGAGGCAGAGAAAGAGTTAATTGTTAGAGTTGTCTTCAGAATCTATCAGCACTTCATATTTAAAGCTGTTTTGTGTCCGTACTTGGATAATTTTAAACCAAACAAGTTGCTCGTGGCTGTCACCGTAAAATAGCAGGGAAAGGTGGAAAAGCTGAGTAACTATATTGGATTTTCCCTAATTTCATATTTGGATTTGATTCTTCTGTGCTTAGATCATGCAGTGCTGTGACATGGATAAGCAACTTGCCTTGGTGGAATTTCTACAATATTTAAATTAGAAATCAAGTCATTATCCTTTATAACTGCTTTTTGGTCAATGGTTTTCGCTATGCCTTTCTTGGTGTGTCTTAAGGGAAGCCTCAGGCACTTTCCTTTGCCGGCTTGGAAGGTCACCACGTATTGGTGCTAGGGTAATTCAAGTTTTTATCGTTACAAATCCGTAATGTGCAATAAATTTAAAAAAAAAATAGAGAGAAAACCATATTAGTCCGATACTTTATATTTCATATATGAGATATGTTTTGATCGTTCATCAACAAGAAAAGGAAAAGAAAAGGAAGGGGAGATTTTCGATCCTTTCTGTCTGTTCTTACAGAAGTTTGGCCACAATTGGTTGTGACATCAAGAACATGGACCTGCAGCAATAAAATTCTAGCAGCACTGTGCCTATTAACAAATCCTTAAAAAAATGAATGATCGATGATTCATAACTAGTGGTGTTATTAAAAAAATACAAGCTTATTTTCCCAGAGTTACATAAAGATTTCTATAGTCTATCAATGGCTAGTTCTACGTGGGTCTCGCAAACATTGACTCTTCGGTCCTATCATGCAAGCTTATTATTTTTTGTAATAGCATGTTTCAAATTGCATCGGCAATTTGGCCGTCATGTGAAACCAGTTTCGATAAGATCATAAGCTTTTCATATGTTATTATCCACAACTCAGCCGAGACGGCGGCAGCTTTAATTTGACCTCGTGATTTTACGTAAACCACTCCACACTGCGTACACGCGCTTTTATTGCTCTGATACAAAAAAAGAAGAAGAAGAAGAAGAAGAAGAAGGCACTCTTTCAAGGCTTGGATGGTACTAGCTAGATCCTAGCTAGCTAGCCGATCTTCCACTACTGTAAAAACAATGGTATCTGGTGAGAACCCACTTAATTCTACTCCAAATGCAAGGAATGAGGTCGTGTATTTGCTTATGATCTCATAGACAAAGGAGAGCCCCCTTACAAGTTGTTATATATGTCTTTGTAGAAAAAAGATTTTTGACAGATAGACAGTTTATAAGTAAGAAAAATAATAATAATAAAATTTAAACAGCCTGATTTATATTATAAACTAGAATACTGATTGACTTGAAAATTTATTTTAACATAAAATTTCATTTTAATTCAATAATTTAATATAAAATTATCTTTAATAATTTACAATATAATTTGAATTTGACCTTCCATAAATAAATATATATTAAATATCATACCTGGGCAATACGAAATGTTTTTGACAATACTTGTGCATTATCTTGGGTTTATGAAAAAAATTAAAAAAAATATATATAGAGAAAAATCATTGTAATTCATAATATTTTCAAGAAAAAAACTTCAAAACTAAATTTTTAACTAACTTAATATTTAAAAAATAAAATAAACAATTAAATTTTAGTAAAAATCATAACAAAAAAATATTATATGGGAGAATACTATAATAATCCACAATGTTAAAAAAAAACTATAAAGCTAAATTCTTCAACTAATTTAATATGAAAAAAATAAAATAAAAAAGAAATAAAGAAAAAAAATACAGGAAAATACTATAACAATCTATAGTGTTTCATGAAAAAATTTATAATTATAATTCTCAACCAGCTTAATATTAAAAACAATAAAATCAATAAAGAAAATTTAAAAAAATCATAACAAAAAAATAACTTGAGAAAATACTGTAGTAATCAATAGTGTTACTATCCAATTTTTTATCCATGTTTTTGATAAATTTTTAGAAAAAATAAAAAAATAGAAAAAAAATAATGAAAAACCTCAAAAAATATATTTTTGATATATTTGGATTATTTTTAGTAATTTTAATATCATTTTAGAAGAATCTAAATTTTTAAAGTTATTTTAAACGCGTTTAACTTTTCATTGTTTTTTTGTTATTTTTTGATTTTTTCTAAAAATTTATCAAAAACATGGGTCAAAAATTGGGGAGCAACAAATAATATTTTAAAGAAAAAAAATGAAGTTAAATTTTTAACTAACTTAATATAAAAAAAATAAAATCAACAAAGAAAATTCTAGAAAAAAATTAAAAAATCATTAAAAAATAAAAAAATTATATAGAAAAATACTGTAATAATCCACAATGTTTTAAAAAAAACTACAAAATTAAATTATTAATTATCTCTATATTAAAAAAATCAACAAAAAAATTATTAAAAATAAAAAAATAAAAAATAATTTTAAAAAAAATATGTGACATGAAAAAAGGTTTCTAGAGTATTAGTTAATTATTAGTATGCCAATTTACCAAGGCTGCATCACATAAAGATTTAAGCACCGGTAATTAATTAAGGAACAAATTTTTTTCTTGCTTTATGCACTCTTGTACTTATCACCAATTCGGGATTGATTAAGGAACAATATTTTTCACAATGTTCACAACTATGTTAGTGTTATAATTTTAAAGCTTGGATTGGTCTGAAGGGTTAATTTGGGTTCGGGATTGATTTGAGTTTTAAAAAATTAAATGAAGGAATTAGCCTTGTCAAAAATTAGGTTGATCAGTTTTCGTTAGTGATGAAGAAGTCGCTGTGGAGAGAGCTTAGTCTGCTGTGAGATAAACAGACAGTTGCAATGTCAATCTCCAAGATGGTAATATGTTATCATTTGTGAATTTGATGGCTGCTTAGATTTGTTGTCTTAAGTAGAGACGGGCAAAGAATTTTAAACTGATGGATTACTGCAACCAGCAGAGCATTGCGTGGAGAATATGAAAGGTGGGTTCGATCAGCTCCCCACTGTGTGCTCCCTTTTTCCACAATTTTTGGATCAATTCGTTGTCGTTTAAAATTAGGACAGGTCTGGAAGGCTAGTTCGAAGTCTGTTCGATTTGAGTTTTAAAAAATTAAATAAAGGGATTGGTCTGGTTAAAATCTGGGATTCATCTGTGACCTGGTCAACCAAGATAAAAATAAATTAAAAATCTTTTGATTTTTGTAAAAGAAACTAAAAAATAATTATAACGTTATTGTTTTGATTTTTTTAACACAAAAATTAACACGTCTTTAATTAAACCTACTCTTATTTTAGTTTTTTTTTTTTAACATGTGATGTCCGGGCCAGCTTACGCGCACCACGACTAATCCACACGGCTCACTGAATATCCTGCAAGCCCAGTGAACATGTAATGCACCACGGGGGTGACAGGCGTGCATGGTGAGGTTCGAACCCCTGATGCAGAGGAAGGGGACAAGCTCCTTCCACCACTAGGCTAGAACCTCACAAGCCCAGTGAACATGTAATTCTTATTTTAGTTTTTAAAACTATGATCTCGTAGTGCTTATTATGTTATATTAATTATTTACTTCTTGTTAAATTCTTAATGTACGATTCAATAAGATCAGCGGCAAATGCCAATCATATATCCAACAACAGTGATGATTGCTTGGCGTTTGCCCCTTATCTTGGGTGTAAGTTCGGTCCACTTCAATCAAACCATGGAGGATATAGTTATTAAATGACTACAAGGCTTGCACCATAGAGGATTTATGAGGAACAGATAAATTGTAATCGTTGGATTTTATGGAATCCAAACAACGTACGACAAACAGAAATATAAATTTTCGGTTCAAAACAATTGAGGTGTCCGCTTGTTTATCCCTTAATGGAGTTTTAGTCAAAGGACTGCAGATCAATTACTCTCTCAAATATCACTTGATTACAGACTTGCTCCTCCAAGTGACAGTAAGAATGTCTAATGGCCGTGCGTACATTGAGGGTATTCCTGGCCCCTCAGTGATTCTAGGTGGCCATAGCAAATCTATATAGGACATCAAATCACATGTAACTTGTCCAGGACTTTGTTTCCTTTGCATTTGGCAGCGTGATTATATGTCTCTGTGTGTTACCGTAATACAAGCCCAATACAGAGAATTGCATGTTGTTTTCTGCTTGGACTGAACGAGGACAACTACCGAAGATAATCCATGTCTGGATCGGAAGATGTCATCCACGTATTCCAATGAAAAAGCCAAGAGAGAACCGAACAGGGATTGTATCTTCTCACCTCAAAACATCAATCCAACACTAGAATATAATTCCACACTTTTGTGGACTATCTCTGTTTGAGCGGCCTCCTTCTGTGACGTTATGATTCTACTCCACTGATATCATTGAGGAGATAAGGTCACTAAATCATAAGATTTTGTGGTGGTTGGCTTGTGAACTGAACCACTTTGTTGGGATTATTTGTCAGCTTTGGGGCCTGCAATTATTTTCGATGGCACCAATGAGTGAAGTTCCCTGTTCCTTTTCTTCCTTCGAGGTTTCATTTTTAATGTGAAAATTCGTTCTCAATACTACCAAAACAAAAAAAAAAATTAAATTTAGTAATTCTCAATCGAGCATAAATCCCTTCTTCTTACCAAATCTGTAACCTTCATTCGCAGATTCATTTTACGTGATTTTCCTCGTCGAGGTTTTAAGACACGATCACTCCAATGCAGTAGAAGCAGCTAATCAGGATCAAAAGAGAATTCCTGTGCAACCAACCAGCGCCCATGGTCATCAATTCCCAATTTCAATATAGCTTTTTATTTATCTCTAACGTAGCCGTTGAATTTTTTGAACCTCGTGCGGAGAGGAAACGCAAAGTCAACCATAATTAATTATGAGGAATAAAAGTTATTCAATGTGTTTGAAAATACAGTAGTTGATTTTTAAAGTTTTTTATTTAAAATAATATTTTTTACATTTTAAAAATTATTTTTATATCAGCAGATTAAGATAATATTAATTTGAAAAACTAAAAAAAATTATATTTTTTTAAAAAAATTTTAAAACATAAAAATAAGGGATGACTGCATAGTGTCCTGGACAACATTGACACTTTTTAACAGGATTCATGGGCAATTTAGCTATCCACAAACCGGTTAGTCCAGTGAAAAAAACCTCAAGTTAAAAGTGACGGGCCAATTCCATACCAAAACACTCAAATCTGCAATCAAACAGCAAGAAAGAAGAAATGATTTAGTGTGATTTCTCATTCAACCATTAGGGATACAGCATGCAAACAAATTCTGCTCTTTAATTTCTCATAGACGTACGGTCCTCTTCGATCCCGTTCAACTAAGGTGCTCGCGTGAGAGAAGAGGAGGAAAGGCATACACTGATACATTTATTTCTTACCAGGTGATCGAAGAAACAAAAACACATGCTGATCAATTTGTCAAATGAAGACAAATATTAAAATCCCAAATTTCTTAGTTGATCAGAAATTAATAGCTTGTCCTTGATTTGAAAAATAGGTTTGATCTCAAAGTGCAAAAATCGGTTAAAGATATACCTAATTTAAAAGAATATGTAAAGCCATCGAAAAAAATAATAATACAAGCAGTCTGTATTATTCATGGATTTAATTCCTGTCTTTCCAGAAGATCCCGACTCAATTCTAAAGATATCGAAGAAATGTAAAGAACGAAGAGCATGCAGTAGGAAATTAGCATTTTCTCACTCGGTTTGATTTCTCAACGATACATGGCAACTGGTCAAAACTTTGGGTCCAAGATGATTATCAAAGCATATGATCAAGTCCTCCATTGTTTTTCTTCAATATCATTGTCAGTGAAGACTTTCATGGCAACCATTAGGAATGCAAATTGTGGTGGTTAGCACTTGACACCACCAGCTGCCAGTTCCTAACCTAATGAAAAATACTAGAGATCCGATAAGATTTAAGAGGATAGAAAGTATCTTACATATTCTTTCTTTGCCGCGTCTATGTTATTGAATTGATGTAACTTCAAGGGATTCTCTCTCCCGGTTTCTTTTTTCTTAGAGAGTTGAACATTGGCTCGATAGTGTCATCTTGTCGCTCCAAAATCCCTTGTCTTTTTTCATTCGGACTTCTACATCTCTTAAAGTCTTCGTATAGTTGGTTTGGGTAATAGAGGTAAAAACTATTTCATTTATTTTTTCTAGGAATATGAACTAAACAGTAACTTGATGGAAACTTGGAGCATTAATTATACTGTTGGATTGTTGAGCTATACAGTATGTTTTTCTTTAGACACACACTTCTTCTACCAATATAAAACTAGTTCACTGGTCAGCGATTTGCCACAAGTAAACTAATTTTTTTAAAATATAAAAATAAATATTAAGAATATAATAATTTTTTAAAAAATAATTACTAGTAAAAAACCGACTAAAAAACGCTAGCACACATTGCATGTCTTATAAAAAAAAAATATAACAATACTTTCAATGACATGATAGAAAAATATGTTTGGCCGCTAGAAAGGTTTGCGTGCGCCACTCAAATACCGCATACAACACCTATTTGCTGGCATGTGAACGTGACTCTTTAATATTTTTTTTAATAAAATAATTATTTTTTAAAATAAAAATATAAAAATATCTTTCTTAAACCTAAAAATCATAAAATAAAAGCTATAGTATATGCTTTGATTTTATTCATCTTTTTATAAGAGGATAATGATATTTCTACTGTATTTCAAAGTGCAAAAAATAAAATTAAAAAACTTTTAGTTAACAACTTTTCTTTTTAACTTTAGAGATAAATAAGTATTTAACTATTTGAATATTTTTTAAAAGACTAAAAAACTCTAGAAATTGTCAAATCCAGGTACAAAATCGTATTTTATTGTGAAAAAAATAAAAATACTAACATGGTCCTAAATAGTCTTTTAATGATTAATGGATTAATTGTAAAGACCAAAACTTTTTTTTTCAACTCAAAGACAAAAAAATAATTTTACTATAGTATTCAATAGTGAACTATGTCTATTATTACAGTAAAAAACCCAAAAAAACCTAAGAGTTATTGTTAATGTTAATGTTCTGGGTTCCTTTCAAGGTATCCCAGAAATAAACAACTCAAATAAACTACACAAATATTCACATCCCGAGTTCACAATCATATTAAATTAAGGCCTAGCATTGAATATTCATCGACCATAGCAAATTGTTTGCTGGAAGAACTCAGTCAAAGACCTGGAAGATCTGAAGATTACAGTTTTTCGAAAAATCGGAAGCAGACAAGTGCCCTCATGGTTGGATCCTGATTCCTGGGATCGCAATCAAATAATTAAGTAGCTGGGCCTATAAATAGACATATCAACTGATAATAAACATATCACGGCCCAATAAATCATTTAAGCTCGACCCATGCTGATGGAATCATCTTTGGCCCAAATCTAACGAAATATTTTCTCAGGAGACTGGGCTAACCTGGTAAACTGAAGACTCGAAACCCAGCCCATTATCTCCCGCGCTCGGTAAATTCCTCAAAACCCTACGCTTATTTAGGGTTTCCGCAACCACCGAGAGGTCACACAGACAGCCGCCCAGCCGTTGCCAGAGAGGGGGACGAAGCAATGGGTAACAAATCAAGAAATGTCAAATCATTTGATTTTGATTAGTGTTTTGGTATTATTTATTCCGACTTATGATTTATGGTTTTTGTGAATGACAGCAAGAATCAAGGTTCATGAGTTGAGAAACAAATCAAAGGCAGATCTTTTGGCTCAGTTGAAGGATCTCAAAGCGGAGCTTGCTCTCCTTCGCGTTGCTAAGGTCACCGGAGGTGCTCCTAACAAGCTCTCCAAGATGTAAATACTCGCAATCCCTTCACCTCTCTTTTTCTGCCTCTCCGGGTTTTTTTTCACTTAAATGGATTGATTGATGGATCTAGTTTTGTTTTAAGTTTAATGGGCTCTTGTGTTGGTTCGTAATTATGGATTTAGGCAGTGATGGTTTTTTTTTTTTTAGCTTCCATGCTGGATTTGCTCTTGTTTATTCGTTTAGGATCGACTTTAAGCTATATCGACGTGCTTTATTGATTTAGGCAGCGTCTGGTGTCATTTTGGGCTGCTTTCTGTGATAAAATGAAAATGAAAGTAATTTGTTTTCAAAAACTGTTGAAGTGATTTCAAGTATCTAGCCTGCCATTTTTTGGGGGGGTGATGGCTTTGCTTTTGAAATTTAATATACAAGCCAAACTTGAACCAGCTTTTTTCTTGTTTCCGTGGAAAGAAAAAAATTGAAGGCCTAGCTGCATGACTGTTAAAATCCGGGTTTGGTGTAACCTTTTTCTTACAATTAAGGTTTTAGTTTTATGAGCTATCAAGTAATGCTTCTTAATAACCAGTAAACTGACTGAAGTTAATAATCTTTGTTTTAGATGTTGAATTCGCTAGCAAATATGTATGGTGCTTAGTCGTCTTTTTGTAACAGGAAACTTGACAAGTTTCTACCTCTTTGAAGTGTTAAATGAGTTTTTCTACTTTGGAAGTGAAAAGTGCCTAGGTCTTATATAGGGCGTGCACAGCTACTTCATGTTTTCTGTTTATCTGTAGTTGGTGTGCCTCATTGATATTGTTTTATTCATTCAAATTGATATTTATGTGTTTTCTTTCTTGTTTGTGTTGGGTCTTGATGTGGAGTGCAGCAAAGTTGTGAGGTTGTCCATTGCACAGGTGCTGACCGTGATTTCACAGAAGCAGAAGGCTATATTGAGGGATGCATACAAGAAGAAGAAGTTTTTGCCCCTTGATCTGCGTCCCAAGAAGACCAGGGCCATCCGCAGGAGGCTTACTAAGCATCAGGTATCACTTCATCTTTGTTGAATTATTGTTTTATACGTGAAACATGAAAGTGTTGAGAAGGTGATACTTTACAGATGCATGCTAGTAAGGATATACAACCAAGTTGGTTAGCACTGGCGTATTGATTAGGAACTCAGGTTTAAAATTGTTAGCGACATGTTTGATTTGAAATGAGCCTTTAAAGGATCTTAGTTTTTGTATACATCTCATTTTCAATGCCGTTAGAAACAAAATACCTAGCGGTTTTTGGGATCTGTTACTGGTTCCAGTCCCCCCCTTTTAATGTATATATTTATGCCTTCTTGCATGACGTCTTGATATGCCTGTTTATGCAGCAATCACTGAAGACTGAGCGCGAAAAGAAGAGAGAGATGTACTTTCCAATGAGAAAGTATGCTATTAAGGTTTAGGGTGCATCCATAGAATAGGCTATTTTGATTTCTTTCTTGAACCTATTCTGTTGACAAGTTTTGATTTTGATGGTATTTGTGAACTGGAGTTGCTCTTTTTTCAATCAATGCTTTTATACTTTTGGAGTGGGTGCATCTCACTCTAAACAAGAAGCTAGATTTATATTGTAATTGCTGCTGAAGAGTATTTCTGTTCATTTGTTTGTGAAATACTGAAATCGCATGCGCAGCCTGTGTTTAGCAAGGTGGTCGTCTGAGCTCTTGCAGTTGCAGTAATAAATAATAACTAGGGGTGTGGACTTTATAATGGACACTTTTTCAAACTAATTATGTGAGAAATATTGCCAAAAACGTATAAAAATTATCTTACTAAGTTCTTAACAAAGATAAAAATAAAATTAAAAAAAGAAATGAAATGAACATATTAATTATAGAAAGATTATGTGTTATGTGATCAATACAATAAAGTCTTACCGAGTTCTTAACAAATATTATTATATTAGTTTCGGAGAATATTATTCAATTTCAGAAAGATTATTATTTATATATTTTTTAAAAGTGTGATTTTTTACATTACAGTGGTGAAAAAAAAAAACACTGACCACCCGCGTAGCCAGAAGTGATTTGCTGGTTAATAGTGATAATTATAACAATATCATTTTCTGTAAATAGAAAAATATACAACAATAATCTTAAGCCGAATGGATATTCTTCCCACCCCTTGGATCAATCCCTCGAAACCTTGAATTAAAAAAGATAGTTTCGGTTAATATTATTGATTTTAGTATTCATGTCGTTATTCGAAATGCCGCACTTGTGATATATGGTCCTGCATGTATATGTGTTGAGTCCTATCAAGTAAGGTGATAGATCATCTAATCTACTATTTATCAGCACACTTTTCAGTTTATCCCAAGAAAAATGTTATTTTTTTATTAGAAGAAAATGACTTTTTTTGCTCGTTTTTTAGATGAAACGTAAAATTTATGAAGTCCAAAACTGGGGAGGAATGCTCCTTATGGTCAGACATTCCTGCGGCCATGAGGAAGAGCCTCCACCTTTCACTTTATTCTCATATCTACTCTCGATTCTCAAGCTTTGGCGTTGCTTGTGACTAGCACCTGTCTCCTTTATATATATATTTCATGTGCGTGAACCCTTATCTAAGGTCGTTAACCTCCCGTAGAATGTCATTCATTTGCCTCCACAAAATTGGTCAACATGTGTGCTTGGCTTGATATTTGAGATCTCAGAAAGTCAATGATCTCCATAATTTCTAGGTGGAATAAGGGTTTAAACCCCATAAAACAGATGAAAGCTTCCCCAGTTGAAGCAAAACTAGATAAATTCTGATGGTTGCCGAAGAATTGAGGTTGACCATCAAAGTTAAAACGAATTGATATCAGACGTCCTAGTCCTTACGCAATTAACAAGTTAAAAAATCGCCATGGAAGAATCTGCTAAGCAGCTACAGGTACAGTACCAGACTTAACTCACAGCCACTAATTAATCCCCATTGAATGTATGGTTTTGGAACTGTACAAGATATTCAATTTTGAGAATTTAAAACGATTAAGAAAGTTTGCATCTTGCTATGTATTTGAACGGCAGCTATGTCCCTTCTCCCATGTCTCAGTCTCTTTTTGCTTGTCACAAACCAGCAGGTGCGTTGTTTTTTTTTTTTTTTTGAGTAGTGTGGTCAAAATAATCTTTGAAAGTTAATCATATTCATGAGTGCTTATCAAGCATACCGTCTTCTTAGAGAGTATAAACTATCGAATTCAATGACAGTTTCAAATTAATTACACGTCATTTTTCAGTCAAGAGCAAAGACAATCAGAAAAAAATTATGGCAAACATTTTAGTATAGTTACTTGACCAAAGGGAACCATTGATACCAGTGTGATTTTAGCTAAAATGGTTAAACAATAGAAAGACGAATCCTTGTTCTGTGCTTGCAGTCATTTTCCCAGGAAACTTGAAGACTTTCGAATAAATCCCATGAAGTTAAATTAAAAAACAATGCCTCTTCACGTCCACTTTCGGAGATCGAATGTTTTTTTAAACTTGAGGACCTAAGAACGTTGACCGATTAATCGAGCCCCGAGGGCGTTTAGGGCTTAAATTTACAGCTCCATTTGATTTTCAAAGTAGCTAGGTTGATAACCAGGAAGATGTGAATGCTACCATATATCAGAAACATGTGAATAAAAATTAGAGAACAGTACTCTGCTGAAACTGATATTTTAAAAGGAAAGGACTTACAAAATTGTGGTCGGTTAAATTGATCTATCTGTATAATAACTATAATTTGAAAATGATTAGGAATATATACTTGAGTTCATTCAGAAGATTCGGGTCAAGTCTAGGTTTTGAAAACTAGCTAAATTAAACGGGTTTTTGATTATAGGCAAGAATCGAGCATTAGAGAATCAGTCTAACCCCACTATATATATATATATCCATAGTCACAGCGTCGTTCAAACATATTTTCCCCTGGAGATATCAATAGCAGAGTTCTAAAATGGAGAGCAGGGATCCAAAGAGTCTCAGCAGATTTCTTGCACGTCTAGCATGCACTTCACGAGTCATTCGACTATAAAAAAAACACAAAGAAATTGTGAATAAAGTGTGTTGCTCCAGTAAATATTTAAGGTGAAAACCATTTTTCTTCTCCTGTTTAGTTTTCTTTCTTTCTTTTCAGTAAAAAATCGGGCGAAGAACTAAAAAGAATTAAAAAAACAAACAAATAAGAAATGCTCAACTTTACAACTATTTTTCATTAAAAAAAAATCAAAACTATAGTTCATAATAATCATCGTACATTTATAATAACTTAACTATAAAATATTAATTTGAATTTCATTCAAATTAAGAATTATCATGAATAAGCTATATATACTTGTTAACTAAGAGGAAAAACTTTTTATATTAGATTTATAATAAAAATAACAAATTTTAAGACAATAACAAATATAAAAAAGTAAAAATAGAAATTAATGTTTTGTCAGAAGCATGCATATAAAATAAAAATATCTTATTAGTTATCATTTTAGGTTTTTTTTTTAAAAAAAATGGAAGAATTCTAAAGAGAAACTGTAAAGCGTGTTTCAGAACTCGGTATAAACTTAAAAAGCTAGAAAACTAATTTTTCAATTATTCAAAAGACAAATTTTATATTTGAACAAGAAATTCCAATTTTCCGAATTAATTATTTTTTTTTAAAAAAAAAAAACGGAGCCTTTCTCTGTTCTTAAACAGTGTCTCGATATCTCAAGAAACTCATCATGAAACTAATCAATGCCTACGCAATAAATAATAGTCTTCTGAACAATAACGATAGTCGCCAACTGTCTGGTTCTAGGACCGGGTACGCTCGCCTTTGCCTGGTAAACAAGATTATTGTTGCGAGTTATGGGCATAAGTGCGTGTGTGTATTCGAATTATCATCAAGTAATGAAGAACAAGTCATATTACTGGACTTCAAGGATGAAAGATTTCAGTTCTCGATGACGGTCTCGATTTCTTTTACATCATAACATGTGATACCGAAACATTTATTTAAATGAGATAAATCCTCGATAAAGGGGGAGATATAACCAGAAAAATGGTAAAGAAATAAAAAATAAATAAATCCAGAATAGACTTGAATTTATTAAAGTAAACAAGAAAGAGGGTTATAAGAAGTACAAAAAAATACAGTATGCTATAAGAACTTATTTGATTTAAAAAAAATAATTCAAATTATTATTTTATATTTTTAGATGGTTTCGATGTTAAAAATGATTTTTTAAAAAAAATATTTTAATATATTTCTAAATTAAAAATATTTTAAAACAGCTGTTACATCTTCAACCTAGCTTTAAATCTCGTTGCTATCCAACTTGATATCCAACTTGAGTCGGTCAATGGTTTCTGGTCTAACAGCGCAAGAAAACAACATTCCTCGATTGGAAACTTAGCAGTTCCTCTTCTCTATTTAACAGCCTGCCATGACAAACATTCTATAACAATAACCAATAACTGTAAGCTTCCTCCTTGAGTTGAATTACAAACTCTCCTTCCTTACTTTTGAGTTCCCATTTTCAGGGCTCAATGGTTCGGTCGGAGACTCCGAAGAGCGTTGCAGCAACAAGAGGGATGCTAGCCGGCTTTTTTTCATCCTTTAAAACACACTCGTTTGCCTCTTCATTTTCAACCCCTTCCACTCCTTCCTCCCCTGCCCACAAGCTCTCCAAATCCGTGACGGAGGAAACTATAGAAAATGCTGAATTAATCATCACCAAATGGGACCCGAACTCTTCATCTATCACCAGAGTCACCTCCCTCTTCCATGGTAACAGAGATGAAGCCGAAGATTTTCTCTCAAGTGTCAGGGACTTGCGTCGAGCAATGCACACGTTAGTCTCTGAGCATTCGACCTCTGCTATGCTTGTGCTTTCTCAGAAACTCATGGAAATGGCCATGGCAAGACTCCAAAAAGATTTCTATCAGATATTGGCTGCAACACGCGATCCACTGGATCCAGAGTCTATTTCAGTTCGATCCCTGGATAGCTCGATCGAAGATGAGAATGAGCTTATATCGGAAGAAGAGTTCAAAACAGCCGGTGAGTCCACCACTAATGTGGTGAGAGTCGTAGCAGTTGCCATGTCGGATCTCAAATCCATAGCTGATTGTATGATAAGTTCTGGCTACAGCATTGAGTGTGTCAACATATACAAACTTGTCAGAAAATCAGTAGTAGATGAAGGATTGTATCTGCTAGGAATCGAAAAATTCAGGGCTTCTCAAATTCACAAAATGAATTGGGAAGCACTCGAGCAAATGATAAAGAACTGGATGAATGCAGTGATCGCTGTAAAAACACTCCTTAGTGGAGAAAAAGCTCTCTGTGATCATGTGTTTTCGGCATCTCAAACAATCAAGGAATCATGCTTTTCTGAGATAACCAAAGGAGCAATAAATCTATTTAGATTTCCTGTGCATGTAGCTAAGTGCAAGAAATTGCCAGAGAGGATTTTCCAGCTAATGGAACTCTACGAAGCACTCTCAGATCTCCAGCCAGAGGTAGAGTTGATTTTCAACTCTGAATCAACCTCAGATATTAAACTGCAAGTTATTTCATCACTACATGGACTTGGCGAGTCAATCCGTGCCATTCTTTCTGACTTTGTATCAGCAATTCAAAACGACTCGTCAAAAACTCTAATCGTGGGTGGTGGGATTCACCCACTGACCCAAAAGGTTACGAGTTACATATCATCACTCGCAGATTACAGCAGGATTCTCTCTGACATTGTTTCCGATTCTCCACCACCAAGGAATACAGCTTTGCCTGAAGCTTACTTCGAGAGTCCAACCTCTGGTTCCGGTTTAACACCAGCAGTTTCAGTGCACCTAGCTTGGCTCATATTCGTCCTTTTATGCAAGCTTGATAGGAAAGCAGAAGTATACAAAGACATGTCCTTGTCATACCTATTCCTAGCTAACAATGTTCAGATTGTCCTCGGCAAGGTCTGTACGACTCACCTTAAAGTGCTTCTCGGTGAAGATTGGGTGTTCAGGCATGCCAAGAAGGTTATACAATATGCTTCCACCTATTAAACAATGGCATGGGGTAAGGTATTCTCATCTCTACCAGATATAAATTCTCCACCACTATCACCTGATGAGGCAAAGGAATGCTTTCAGAGGTTTAACGCGGCTTTTGAAGAAGCATACAAGAAACAGGTATCATGGGTTGTGCCAGATAGGAAGTTGAGGGATGAATTGAAGGTTTCAATTGCGAAGGAACTTATACCAGCATACAGAGAGTTTTATGACACGCACAGGATGATGTTGCGGGAGAATAATTTTGAGAAGTTCGTAAGGTTCACGCCTGACGATCTTGGGAATTACATCGCACATTTGTTTCATGGAACTGCCCTTTCAGGCAGCTACCCATCTCCTACTCCGCGATAATGTAAATCCAAGTGAAATCATATAATAAATACATTTCAAAAACACCATTATAGAATCTATCTTCCTTTCCAATCATGTCTTTTTGTGAATTTCGTACGGTAGAATAGACAGTCAGCCAATGCCGCATAAAATTAACTATAATCCCTTTGAATTTCTTCTCCTATTCTGCACAGATGTTGATTTTATTTGCAGTTTGCAAACAGGTATATCAGAATGATTATTTTTAGCTGAAAAAATATGGCTAAATATCCAAATTGGTGAAGCACGTATATAGATTTTAACTGAAAATTTTTAAATATGAATGAAGGGTTTAGATCAAGTAGAAAGTCAACGAACCTGTGAAGATATCAACTACAATATCAGTCAACCAGGGGGGAAAAATGCAAAAGCCAAAGCCAACCTTGGTAAGTTTGAGGATGTCTATGTTGACTGACCAAGTTTTAGAACAAGATTTTAGAGTTTGATATATATCTAAGATCAAGGAATTTGTAACCCAGCATTACCTTTTTTACTTGACACACGTCAGTATATGTTTTTGTTGGTCGAAATCACAAACAGATATAAAGCTCGAAAATACATATGGAACTACGCAACTATCAACATCCCTGCTGGTCGAGGAATAGATTGTCAACCAGAGCAGATTTGGAGGACATCTTTCAGAGAATCCAAGGGGGACTCCAGGGTCCAAGTTGGATAATATTCACCTGGATGGAACACGCAGTTTTCTCCAACACCTTGTAATAAGCATGATTGAGCTCCATTCAGCAATACATCTCCTTCAGATCTTATTAAACCAGAACTAGCCCCTTGTCTGTCTGCTGCCTGTGAATCATTATTATACACAAATGAAAGAAAAACAATCCAGAGTGAGGAACCCGATGTACTATGCAAAGAAACCTATTTGACATAGAGAAGATTTCATTCGGCAGATACTGATCTGCAATATTCTAGGCGAAAGCATTCAGGTTACTCGACTAAAAACAAAAGGCCTGAGGTATAATAAGTAAAAGAGCATCACATTACCTTTTCTGTGTAAAATTCAAAAGTCTTTTTCTTCTGTCCCGCTTCATATATATTGCATTGAGAATATATCTGATGAAACGCAATAGAATGAGACTACAATTTAGAAGCTGCATATCCTGCTGCAAATCGTTGGTCTAACCTTTATATGAAAACGCGCGCGCGCGCGCGCACACACATGATTAATCACAACAAAGAACCGTTCTCCTTTTCCTACCTGGGCTTCTACACTGGCACAAACAGCATAAATTCCCCAATTCCTTGTATAATTGTTGTACAAATGAACTTTCCCGAATCTAAGACGCGGATGTCTTTGCCTTGTTCCATCAAAAAAACAATGATGAATTGTCACTCTTATCCATCTATCACCAACATGAGATGCATCTGCTCCGATCAGCATTGTCTTGTCATGTTGTGCAAAATAACACCTAGTACAACATCAACAAAAAAAGGAAAAAACCCTTTATAATCCAACATTAACAAACAAGGGTTAAATAACCTTTCAAAAAAGAAAATGCCTTGTCAGCCTGCTTCTTCTTCTTCTTCTAAAAACACAAGAAGTCGAAAGGAATAAAAAAATAAGAATCCTGCATTTAAGAAATGGGAAAACTTACCTTGAAACAGTGATATCGGTGCTTTGTATGGTAATATCAATAAGACCATCATCATAATCACGAAGACTACATCTATCAATCCAAATATGTCTAGAATTAGGCTTTATTTGGATGCCATCAATATCATGTCCTCTACCACCTTCAAATTCAAGGTTACAGACAATTACGTGTTCGCATTCTTTCAATCTTAATCCTTTTTCGGCGACCTTAATTCTTTGACCTCTGCCATCTATTGTTTTATAAGATGACACGCTTAATTGTGACACTAGATTAATTGTACCAGAAACCTCGAAAACAATCCACAATGGTTCTTGTCTCCTGCAACCCTCACGTAGTGATCCTGGCCCATCATCTAAAAAACAACAGAAACATATATAGTTCGGTTATTTTAAGGATGTTAATGAAGGATTAATTAATCTTTGATCAAGGAAACGATTGGTTGGAAAAAGAAGTTTGAGAGGAGAAAAGACCGGCCAAGGTGGTGACAGAGTAGAGAGGACCGTGGAGGCCACCGATGGAGAGCCGGCCAAACCCTTCTGCTCGACCGGCCACGGCTCTCAAGCTGGAATCCACGCCAGCGTAAGGCAGCGTGGCCATTTGCTTTTTCTGCTTTGTTCGCTGCTTATGGAATTCAGAACTTTGTTTTCGTTTATTAGTCGGCAGGAAATATTCAAAGGTGAGCAACTTATTAACAGCATGTACGGCGTTTTATAAAAAAATAATTTTATTTATTTAAAATTAATTCTTTTATATTTTATATTATTTTAATATGTTAATGTAAAAATAATTTTAAAAAATAAAAAATATATATTATTTTTAAATAAAAAATAATTTAAAAAACAAATAATACTAAAAAAACCCAATCAACGGAATTACCTTTTAGAGGTCAAGTTTAACATTTTGACACGTCATGGATTGCCTTATTTGTCCTTCTCTTTATTTCTTTCTCTCTCTGTTTTTTTCCCCCAATTGCGGCCTCGAGACCCAAAATTAGGTGGGGGTGAAGTGTCAAACCCAAGATCTTGGGCCTGCCATCACCATTCACCCAGCAGGGGCCAGCAAGCTGTTAGTGAGACTTCTGCGACCCAATTAGGCCAGGTTGGACCCGCGAATCAAGAAAAATAAGGATGTAATATACAATAAAGAAAACCCAAAAGTGACTAGCCAGACAGGCTCACGTTGCTTATCTGCCGGTGAGCGGGGCTGCAATTTTCTAGCACCCCCCCTCCTGGCACGAGCTTTGTACATGTTAAGCGCTTAGGTGGTCAAGAACAGGTTGTCAGAGACCTCCGTCCTGCTCATTAATTTATCTCGAACAAAATTGCAGCTTCATCAACCTCATTTATGGCATTTATTGTCTCTAGCTATAAAAAGGCTGTTGTGAATGCGATAGGCAAAGGGTTTTTTTTACCGGCCTTAAACTTTCCGTGGATTGGTGCCATGTTTACGGCTTTGCCCCGGCAATCTCAAATCCTGGCAGGCCGGCTGTGGCTACGGTTTGGGAACGCAGTCGCACCATTTTATAAAAAATTAATATTCTTATATTTTGTATTGTTTTATTATGATGATTTTAAAAATAATTTTAAAAAATAAAAAAATTATTTTATTTTATTTTAATATAAAAATATTTTAAAAAATAATCAAACTATATTTTCAAAGATATATTAGCTGCACAGTTATAATGGTCAGTTTTCATTAATTATTAATTTTAATAATTTGGGACTTGCTGATCAAGACAAAACAAGAACAACGCTATAAGAAATCGCCTACTTCGAGCGTATAAAACTATTCCTATTCACTTTGCTCTTCCGAATTAGAAATCTGTGTGCCTGTGAAATCGTAGATGTGGTTTCAGCCTGTAAATGTCAATTATCCGGTCCATTTGTTAGTACTTTGCTTGAGGCCTTCCCCCAAACAATGGCTCTGGCGTGCATGTCTACAACTTCAATGTACTGTTTGTACCAATTCGCGGAGGTTGTCAAGAGATTTTTCTCTCAGCAATCCCAAGTTTTGACTGAAATAGCAGTGCTGAAAGCAGATAGACATGTGGGGTTGCACACAATTCACGTGACCTACAAATAGCTCAATAAAAAGACAGGTGTCCTATAGCTCTGATGTAAATACGCTCAACATTTAAAACTGATTTCTTCCTCCCAATGGAGCTGGTCATGATATTTTACCTTCTCTTCTTCATTATTTTCTGCCTTCGTAAGTTGGTTTTTCAGAAGAGAGAAAGCCTGCTGCTATATGATGGTTTATGAATGCTACAAAGCTCCAGAGGATAGGAAGCTTGACACAGACACTTGTGCAAGAATAGTCCTCAGAAATAAGAACTTGGGGCTACAAGAATACAAATTTCTCTTAAAAATTATTGTTAGCTCGGGCATTGGTGAAGAAACGTATGGCCCTAGAAACGTTATCTCCGGCCAAGAGGATTCTCCGACCCTGAAAGACTCCATTTCGGAAATGGATGATCTCATCTTTGACACGCTCGACAAGCTCTTTGCCAAAACAGGAATTTCTCCAACGGAAATTGACATACTTCTTGTCAATGTTTCCTTGTTCTCTCCTGCACCTTCTCTGACAGCTCGAGTAGTTAATCGTTACAAGATGAGATTAAACGTTAAAACTTTCAACCTCTCCGGAATGGGCTGCGGTGCAAGCATTGTAGCCATTGATCTGGTGCTACACTTGTTCAAGTCATACAAGAATGCCTTCGCTGTTGTTGTGAGTACAGAATCATTAGGTTCAAATTGGTACCAAGGCAAAGAAAAATCCATGGTGCTCTCAAACTGCCTCTTCCGTTCAAGAGGTTGCTCGATGCTATTCACAAACAACAGTGCTTTAAAACATCAAGCTATCTACAGATTGAAACATGTCGTGCGTACGCATCATGGCTCAAACGACGAGGCCTTCGGATGCTACATACAAGTAAGCAGATGACCTTGGCTACAAAGGTTTTCTCCTTACTAAAAGCCTTAAAATATCTGCTGCTAAGGCTCTTGCTGCGAATCTTCGTTCTTGTTGCCTAAAATATTACCACTAAGTGAACAAATTCGCTATGTTTATGTACCTCGTCAACATAACAAAACCAAAAGGAACAGTCTTCAAGAAATGGGAGCAGGCTTGAATCTGAAGACTGGAGTGGACCATTTCTGTGTACACCCAGGTGGAACGGCAATTATTGATGAGGATGGGAAAAGTGTGAGCCTCAGTAATTATGATCTCGAGCCAGCTAGAATGGCTCTTCGTCGATTTGGCAATACATCAGCTGGTGGACTTTGGTATGTTTTAGCCTACATGGAGGCTAAGCAGAGGCTTAAAAAAGGTTATAAAATACTAATGATCAGTCTTGGCGCAGGTTTCAAGTGCAACAACTGTGTTTTCGAGGTAACGAGGGACCTGAAGGATGCCAATGTTTGGAAAGACAGCATAAACCAATATCCCCCGGAAACCACTATCAACCCATTCATTGAAAAGTATAGTTGGGTCAATGACGAATATCTCAGCTTTGTTAGATTTCAATAGGGCCTGCCTAGAGTTTTCCATTTTTCTTCCAACATTCTTCACATGATTTCTGTGTTATATATATATATATCATCGTGTTTTATACATTTTTTTTCAATCCAAGTTTAAAAAAGAACAAAATGAGATAATAACTCAAAATATTAAAGCCAAGCTCTTCTTAATTTGATGGGATTTTAAGTATGCCATTTAACAGAGGCTACAAGCTAAGAACCAAAGCTCCTTTATTTGCCCAATCATTTTTTTTGGCACTAGAAAAGGAGCTGAAAATCTTTGCTTCAGTATTAATTAGCATCCTAAGGGAATTTATAATTTTGGCATTGACATAATATGGACACCCATTACAGTACTGGATTTAAATAAAACAATAAAAAGCTCTTAGAATACTGTAGCGCGCCGGCTAAGAATTTTTTTTTGAAAATTAATTTTCATATTTTTTTTCTAGTATATTAATATCAATAATAAATTTTTAAAAAATAATATTATTTTAATATATTTCTAAATAAAAAATAATATTTAATTATTCTCATCAACAGAGTGACCTTTGATTTGATTTCCTCAAGACATCCATCTTTTTCTCGTCAACGGAGTAACCTTTGATTTTATGTTGTCAAGACACCTATCTCCTGCTCGAAGCAAAAGGCATTAATTGTGAGAGGACGGCCTCTGATCTGCATCCAATCTGCATATATTACAGAGCCACCTCCTCGGGGCAAGAACTTGACCCATCAAAATAAAATCACATGCAAAATCAGGCGTACGCATGATACATCTACAAATTTGTGATGCAGGGAAGAGATGGCGGAGAGGATGAAGTGGAAAATAGAAAGACTAAAAGGAGTGCAGAGGTTACCTATATATACGCCTGGCTTTTAGACAAACATATAGAAGAGCGAGGATGCATCAATTTATCTAAGTTCGAACAGGATGGATCGTCAACGACAAATAAGGAAGGCCTGTAATATTCTTCATCTTCTGTGTATTGGGACAAGTTTTTCAAATACTAGCTAGCTGCTATTTATTTTGAGAAATGCTTTCGGCATGAATTCAACGAATCTTGAGGACCTCATATAGAACTCAAGAAATCTTACAAGTTCAAGATTGGTTCGACCAAGTAAGAGGAGGATTCAATTAAAAATTTAAATTATTAAGTGAGGTTTAAAATATAATTAGAATTATTTTTTAATATGTTTTTTAGAATAAAAATTTTAAATTTGAAATTTTTATAGTTTTATATTACTTCATGCTTAATTTTTTCTATCAAATTAAATAAAAATAAAAAATTTTAAAATCATGACCTGTTATCAAACTTTAATATAATATAAAAAATTAATTTAATTTTAAATTATTAAATATAATTTATATTATTCAACAACATAAATAAATTACTCGCAGCCATGCGTCAATGCAGACACGTGATTTTCACCGACTTCCACTCGTATAGTCAACCGAGAAATAATTGATCCCTGTTGGGCACCAAAACTTTGGCTTGCTCGTTTCCTTCAGTACTTCTTGTTCACATCGTTTTCCTCCTTCATTTGCTGGTTCTCAGTAACAGTCCCTCCCTCACAATGATAATATCCATTCTTTTCTCTTGAAAAATACTAATTTCCCAGCAAAATTTCAATTAACACAGTACCAGTATCAGTGATCAACTTATTAAGCAGAACCCTTGAGCACCATAGCCTAAAGTACGTCAACTTTTTTTTTATCTTGGCCAAAATCGGAAACTAATTTCACAGAAATTGTTGGTTTTTTGTTGGGTCTGAAATGTGTTCTTGGGTGGTATACACACTTGTGTTGAATAAAACTTGACGGAGGACTAGTTAATTTGATAGAGAGCTTTAAATATAGAAAAGCTATGATGGGAAGATCCCACGTTGGAAGGAAGCTTTGCATCGCCATTTCAATATAAGAGAGAACAGGAGCTCGGCTGTCATCATGGAGTCATGCAGTAAACAGAAAGCAAACCACTTTATTGCCTTTAGCAAAAGGATACTCGTAATGGCATACGCCAATTTTTGAAGGTTCCTCGTTCTGTGTAGGCCCATATTAATTAATTTGAAATGTTAAATTCTTCCAGAATCGGCTGGCTGAGGTGAATTTTTGCGGTTTATAGGCGTTCCAGTTCAACGCAAAACTTGTCCTTGGCCAACAGAAACTCAAAAACCTGTGGTTTCATGAACCCCTTTACCATGCATTATCCGCAAGGACAAAATTATTCACGTTTCTGTAACATTTATTTATTTAGTGAGCTTTCCGGATTTATTTTAATACTGGCAAATTAGTGGTTCAGTTTAGCTAAACAATTGATTAGTGAATAAAAACAACCAAAGATGATATTTTAATCATGCTTCGCCCGTGACAAAATGGACTAACCTTTTGTGCTTTAAATCTTTAGCATTAAAATAATATTTACGAGAGGATAATAGTTATTTTTAAAGTATTTTTTTTAAAAAAATATATTTTTTATATTAACATAATTTGAAAAGACAAAAACAATTAATTTAAAGTAAAGAAAAAAATTAAAAAATAAATGTTTTTTTCGAGAATACTTTTAAAATATAAAAAGAATATCTAACAAAAACATATAAATATATTTTTTCACTTAGAAGTATGGATTGGGATAGAAAAATAATATCCCGACAATATCATAAATTTAATATGATAATTAGGTATTGTAAATTTAACATGATAATCCAGATTTGTTTGGGTCCTTTTTCTTTTCCTTGTCCCTTTTTTACTAGTTTTTTATTATAATTATATTTTTTATTTGTATTATTTAATTTAATCAATTTTATTAAACATAATCAAGTTTATGATTCAACTCTTATACGTATTTTTCTAGACATGTTTGAAACACCTTAATATTTTTTATATAAAAAAAATTATACCATATAATTATTATTTTTATTTTTCAAAATCATTTTCTAGAAAATTTTAATACCTTTTTAAATAAAATTAAAAAATAACAATATTCACATTCCAAACAACACATAAAAAACACTTATCTTGTGTTGACCGTTGAGTACAGGGTACTGCACGCGATAGTGTGTGAGAGCGTGTGGCGTGATCGGGTCTGCACGTGCGAGAAGTTGAGCGTGCAGCTTTTGTAGAATTTAGCTCCATCCCGCGTCGAAAAGAGTAGAGATAATTAATAATCCCTGTGGAAATGGACAGCGGTGGTCTCGCGGCTAGAATTGAGTTCACAACGGAGCCGTGCAGCGGGGGCAGAGCAAGCTCGTCTTTCCCCTTCTACTAAAAAATGCCTTGTGCTCGCTGCAACAGGCAGCGTATAGGAATATCCGAATATGGGGATGACAATTAAATTCATTTTAATATAGTTGTGTTATTATTTATTTAAATGGACAAGGATATAAAAGAAATTTTATCTCTATGAAACTAGGTAAAACTATCTGGATTATTTGAACATGAAGATGGATGCAGTATCCTTTGACTCAATACTTCTGTGTATCATTTTTATTTAAAAGTATTTTTTTAATGCATGCCTATGATAAGCTATGTAGTTTTCTTTCCTGGGATCACCTTAATTTTGTATTAGATAAAAAATAAATATAAAATAGTATGAGTCCGTTTAAATTTTAAATTTAAAAAAACATTTAAAAGTATACATTAAATAATAATATAAATTATTTATTAAAATTTAATAATTTAAATTATTAAATTAAAAAAGGTTATTTTGCAACCTAGAGAGTGAGATCCACTCTCTTACTTTACAGAGGTGAAATCACTATCATAAATCGTAAATTAATCTGCATCAAAATTATAGGAAAAGGCACCTTTAACAGGAAAGCAGCTTTCCTTTTTCCACTGTTCTCTAGCTTGCAACGGCATTTTGTGAGAGGAATTTTAAAATTTGGAATTACGCTGTCAAAATGCCAACGACGATGACACCGAAAGAAACTAGACTTCAAAAGTGATAAATCGACATGCTTTTCTTTTTTACCTTAATTTTTTATTTTAAAGAAAGCAGAGGAATGATAATAATTCAATATTTTTGTCCTCAACTTATTCATAAATCTGAAAAGCTATCTTATTCAGTAATTTTAAACTCAACTAAGCTACCAGTAAAGTATATAAAAATATGACGAGTTATTAGTTTTATTATTATTTTAAGCCAAATAATAAATTTAAATATATATAAGTTTGATGAATTATTAATTTTTTTTTAAGCTTAACTAAGTGCTAAGTTTAATATATATAAATCAAGTTATAAAATTTAATATTTTTAAATTTAATCAAGTGACGTGATTTAGAGAATTTTTTTAGACTTCCATCATGAAATTCCGATGATTTAAAAAATATTTTTTCTCTTTGGCATATAAAAAAATCAATAAAATAAATATGATTTTTTTAATTTTGTTCTTTATCAAAAATAAGAATAATGAGTTATAAAAACTTATTGAATTATTAAAATAAAAAATTTTCGATTTCTATTATTAACTGAATATCTAGTTTTAGAATTTTTTTAAATACCATGGTTTTTTTCTAAAAAAATACTTAAACATTAAAAAAAAAGAAACTCACCAAAACAGACCTTAGATATATTCCGGTACCGGAGTTGGATTTCTGGATCAGTTGCCTTTGCTTACTTCCAAAATTCACCACTCATAATACTGTAACCCGATTCCCGTCCCGATAATGGTCAACAAAAATTATTTCCTACGCTGGTGCATCGTAAATGTGCTCCAGCTATGGATTGCTTTATACACGAGGATGGACTTTATCTGCCAAGCTCAATATCCTTTCCTATCACATTTACTTTTATCTGACGACAGGAAAATTTGGAGCTTCAGGGCCCAGCAGTCCTGCATAAAGTTTGTGCTATAGTTTCTCCACGTGATCAACTTGTTAAAGTTGTGTTTGGTAGGGTGATAGTTATTGTTTTTTAAATAATATTTTATATTAAAAAATATATTAATATTTTAAAAAATTAATTTTAATATTAGAATATTAAAATGATTTAAAATATATAAATTATATTAAATTTTAATAAAAAAATTTAACTTTTTAAAAAATACAGATTAAACCATAAAGTATATTTTGTGAGGAGGCTCAAAGCTTCATATCCAAATTCTTGCAAATTTCAATCTTGGTGCGAGTGATCCATTTTTGCTGAGATTGAAGAAGAAAATGCATCATACTTGAAAACTAGTCCAAAAAACCACACAATTGTAACGCACATGATCCGACCATTTAGCTTGTAGGATTTCCATTTATATATTATTTAGAATTGTGTTTCAAATATCAATTTATGAAAATTTAAAATTTTTTGGTTTAGTTTTTTTATATTTTTAATTATTTTGATATACTGATATAATAAATAATTTTTTAAAATTAAAAATATTATTTTAAAATAATAAACAAACACCTTGAACCAAACGCAAACTAATGTACGGCGGCTCCTAAGTAAAATCCAGCAGATATCATGCCGAGGAAAAAAAAAACACGACTTCTCGTCTGAAACGGACAGTCTTGTTTCAGATCCGTTCGAAGAAAACTTAGGTATTAAGTTAATTTATGGGTTATTGTGTTGATTATTTTTTATCAAACAGAGTACTGTTTCATTCATTTTAATTTTGATATTTTCAACCGATTCGATCAGATCACAGACTACTCTAATTAAATTTAATGGGATGAGTATTTAATAATGATGATTCGGTAAGAAGTGGGCAGTGAAAGTAAACTTTTCGGAGTGAAACAAACAAAAAGCAACATCGAAGAATGTTACACGCTCATGCTCTCTTCCTTCCACGAAGTTTCCTTTGACTTGTCCAATCTCTTATTAGTACAATCTCGCGCACATACGCCGATTCGGTCTCTTCTTTACAACTTCACCAGCAAGTTCCAAGTTCTTAGTTCTAAACATGGCTTCACCTATGGAAGAAGGTACTGTACTAATCTGTTCATGTCTCTAGATTTTATCAAATGGTCAAAGATCAACATCCCTTCATGTATTTTCTTGCTTCTTCTGATCTTTTTATTTACTTATTCATTTACTTTGTTTGCTTATTTGATGGTACGAAAAAGTGATGTATTTTGCAGCTAAATTCAGTAGTAATCGGAACAAAGATTTAATTTTTCTGGTTCTTAGTGATTTTCCCTCGAGTCAGAGATTTTCGAATTTTTCGCTGATCAATTTACCTTTTTTTGCTTTTTGAGATGCATATAGATATTCTTTTAAATTCAAGCCTATATCTGACCGATTTTGAAGGAAATGGAACTAGAAAAATTGGGCTGCTGAATTCTAATAGAATATTACATCCTTGAATGGAGCAAATCACGTGTCTTACTACAGCCCATATAGAGTTTTTTCCATTTTCTCCGAGAACAATATTATCTTTCTATATCCTTTTTCACTTGAAACAAAGCAGAGTAAAAAGAACAAATTTTGTAGTAGTATTAGTTTGACTTCGCATAATCTCTGTGATTGATAAATTGATGGATTTTTGTAGGGTTGGAGAGGGATTTAGAGAAGGGATTGGTGCAGCCGCAACTAAACCAAGACCCTCTTACCGACACATCACAGACACCATCACCATCTTCAACATCAACTGCCCCAGCTTTAGTTTTGTCGAATTCTGGCAAACGAATTGATCAAGCAGGAAAGAAGAAGTATGTAAAACAAGTTACTGGTCGCCACAACGATACTGAGCTCCATCTGGCAGCTCAGCGTGGCAATTTGGCTGATGTGCAGCGGATACTTAATGATATTAATTCGCAAATGGTGGGGACTTTGAGTGGAGCTGATTTTGATGCTGAGGTTGCAGATATAAGGGCATCAGTGGTTGATGAGGTGAATGAGTTAGGGGAGACTGCGCTGTTCACTGCCGCAGATAAAGGGCATCTTGAGGTGGTTACAGAGTTACTGAAATATTCGAACAAGGAGTGCCTCACGAGGAAGAATAGATCTGGGTATGATCCGTTGCATATTGCTGCCGTCCAAGGGCACCATGGTAATAATCTAAGCTTTTCGCATTTCCCTGTTTCGCACAAATTTGTAGATTTTGATTGTTTGTAATTAGGTTTTGCTTGATGGCAGTATATTATCTTGCAATTATAGGTAGCTCAATTATTAATTACACTATCTTTTCCATAAAACAATCCCATATATCTCAAGCAAACTGGCTTTGTGGTTACTTGTGTTTTTTTTTATGATGCGTCTTAAGGTTCATGGTATATTATGATTCTTCAATAAAGTAGATGATTTAGCTTTCTGTACTTCTGTTTCCTTGAGAAGATAAGAAGCAAATATGGTGAATTGGGTTCACTAGTTTGTTTATAAGATCTCCTCCACCCCTCAAATGATGAAGTATATTTTGTCATACTATTATAAGAACTTCACATCTGACCTCTTACCAAGCAAATGAAATATATCCTAGCATGACTAGACTCTTTTCTATTACCTTTTTTTTTTAATTTCATCATTTAGTATGAGGTTTTTTTATTGATTTTGATCCTTCAGTATTGGGCTGAGGATTAATCAATTTTTGTATTTTTTTTATCATATACTATAATAAAGAAATTAATTTGACCTAGGCCAATCATCACTTGCTTCTAATATAGTGTCCTCAAGCCATTGAAATTCAAGCGGCCATATTAAAAGTGCCATAACCATGATGAATCATCTTTCTTGCCCATCAAGCAAGCTTGGATAGTCTTCTTGATCTTTATTGGAAATAATCTTAAGTCATGTTGCTAACTCAAGTTGTGAATCATGAGTGTCATAAGTAATCTCTTTAGTTCAAAAGAGAAAACTGGAACATAATTAGAAAGATGATTATGTCTGGAAGTGGTTTTCCCAGGGCTATGGTCCATAGAGCATGTCTCATCTTTAGGAAAATTCCATTTCAAGAATCATTGTCCTTTCACTCCTTCCCAGAAAATTGCTAGCACTGGTTTCAATCATGTCCTCTACTTTTAAATCGACACTTTTAGTCTCGAGGATAATGTTTTGTTGTCTTGTTTCCGTAAGAAGTCTCACAGTGAAATCTGATGCCACAAAAATCTTGATGTAGGCTACATTTTTCCCATTACCTATAACATTTTATAAAAATCCTAGGGAAGATGTGCTCACTATAATAACTTTATTACAGCCATTGTCCAGGTGCTACTAGATCACGACCCCAGCCTGAGCCAAACACACGGCCCATCGAATACAACTCCTCTTGTATCTGCCGCCACAAGAGGGCATACTGCAGTAGTCATCGAATTACTGTCAAAGGATGGTAGCTTATTGGAGATTTCTAGATCTAATGGGAAAAATGCCTTGCATTTAGCTGCCCGGCAGGGACATGTAGATATTGTAAAAGCATTACTTAGCAAAGATCCCCAGTTAGCACGAAGGACTGACAAGAAAGGGCAGACTGCTTTGCATATGGCTGTAAAAGGGCAGAGCTGCGAGGTGGTGAAATTGCTTCTCGAGGCAGATGCTGCGATCGTGATGCTTCCGGACAAGTTTGGCAATACAGCATTACATGTAGCAACAAGGAAGAAGAGAGCAGAGGTGATGATTTTTAATCTTTCTCCATCCCAAAACTAGAAGCAATATTTGTGTCGGAATGAAATCTCAATTTTTAATTGATTATGTATTCTAGAAATGCATGCATCATGCTGGCGGGTTTTCCCATGTGTAATTCTTTCTATGTTATGACAAACACACCCAACCCACTTAGGTTCTGGTATTATATGGATTGCTCATTAGTTTCCATCTCCCTTTTTAAAATACACCATGAATTCTAAAAAAAACAATCAACTTGCTTTTAGCGGATTAACTAACATCTCAAGGTTGACTCTTCTTTTGCAGATAGTGAATGAGTTGTTATTACTTCCTGACACCAACGTCAACGCTCTGACCAGAGACCACAAAACAGCGCTTGATATAGCAGAAGAGCTTGTCCTTTCTGAAGAATCATCAGATATAAAGGAGTGTCTTTCTCGCTATGGTGCTCTTAGAGCTAATGAACTCAACCAACCAAGGGATGAGTTGAGGAAAACTGTCACTCAAATTAAGAATGATGTTCACACCCAGCTGGAACAAACCAGAAGGACCAACAAGAATGTGCATAATATTTCAAAAGAGCTTAGAAAGTTACACCGTGAAGGGATCAACAATGCCACAAACTCTGTAACTGTGGTTGCTGTGCTATTTGCAACTGTTGCTTTTGCAGCGATCTTCACTGTACCTGGTGGTGATTTAGATAGTGGGATGGCTGTGGTGGTGAGCCATACTTCTTTCAAAATTTTCTTCATCTTTAATGCTATTGCTCTCTTTACATCCTTGGCTGTTGTGGTGGTTCAAATTACTTTGGTCAGAGGTGAGACAAAAGCTGAGAGGCGGGTAGTGGAAGTGATTAACAAATTGATGTGGTTGGCTTCCGTGTGTACATCAGTGGCTTTTATGGCCTCCTCTTACATAGTGGTTGGCCGTAGACATGAATGGGCTGCGGTGTTAATTACAATTGTTGGCGGTGTTATAATGACTGCAGTTCTTGGAACCATGACTTATTATGTGGTGAAGTCGAAGAGGATTCGCTCAATGAGGAAAAGGGATAAGCATTCAAGGAGAAGTGGATCGAATTCTGGGCACCATAACTCGGAGTTTTCCAATTCAGAAGTTGACCGAATTTACGCCCTTTAATGTTTGAATTTGCAACTTTTGGCAATTGTACACCAGAAACAATGGGAGTTCAGCAGGTAACCGAAAGCTTTATGGCTAATAGAAAGTAGTGCTTTCAAAATTTACTTCTATGCATGTTAGCGGTTGACTTCTTTCCCGAGCCCAAAGTTGATGATATCTAGGAATGCAAGGATGAAATTCGAAGGCCTCTGCAGTCCAACTAGGATCAGGGTAAAAAAAGCCACCCTCGTAGAACTATTTCATAGTGGTGGGACTTTCTTCTAGAGAAAATGTCTCAATGCTTCGAGGATTTGCTAATTAGCCCAAGTAAATCTTTCATCTGAGAAACAAAGTTTCTGAGATATAAAATTATGGGGCGCTCCTGTTCCCTTTGAATATAAAATTAAACTATTTTCTTACAAGAATTCAAGTACAGTACAAGGTTTGTGTTGACTGACCCTTTTTGTGTGTGTTTCAATCATGAGGTAATTTCTGGCCACCTTCCTTCATCGGGAATGAGAGTGGGATTTGTCTTAAATTACTGCTGTCAAATGGAATATGTTTATTTATGGTACATCACTTTTAACAGATCAGGTATCATGGACTTGATGTTGTTTTCGAGCAGGATGGTTCTTAACTAGGCCTGGGTTTTTCCTTGGCCTAGCATTTTGTACTCCTTCCGTGACGCAATGAAGGGTCCCTCGAATAAAAAATAAAAAACAAATAAAGAAAGAAAATAGAATTGGTGCCTAGTGTCTCTCCTTGAGGCAAAATTTAACCACAAATCACCGAAGAATATTGAGGGCCTACCAAAATATATATAAACTATATTATACACCAGGTGGTGTTTGTGAGGGATTTTAGTAATGATTATTTTTTAAAGTATTTTTAACTTAAAAATATATTAAAATATTTTTTATTAAAAAGTTATTTTCGTTATTATTATATTAAAACAATTCAAAATTATAAAATAATAATATTTTTTTTTTGAAAATTTTCAGAACCACTTTTAAAAAAGTAAAAACAAATATACTCTTAATGTAATGAGGTGTACGCAAAACAGGAGAATGGAACTTAGACCTCAAATGTTTGTCAGTTACTAATATTCGTAAAGAATGGCAAACAAGGTATGCATAAGCCACGGAGTAAAAGCATTGCGGTTCCTAGCTCAGATATCTGACACCTTTATTACGTTCCTGACTACAGATAGTGCTTCGATTGCAGCCTAAACAAGCGTCCTGGTTTGTTTCCAGATCTTCACTTTTATGCTTGCTGATGCGCTATTGCATGAGTGCAACGACCTGTGATTCTTGCTGCCAACCTCTCCAAACCATTTTAATCTGCGTTTTTCCAGCTCTACAGCTAAAGGGATGGCTTCTAGTCACCGGAAATGGCCATTACGAATCTATAGTTAAAGGTGTTCCCAGCTATTCTTTCGGGCCCCGATGAGTTTCCATTCTAGCATTGCATTTCGGCCTAATCATGAGAAGCCGTGGCCCAACCCATGTGACCGGAGAGCTTGCTGTCCGGTCTAGGGGCTGGGCAAACTCCCACTTAAGCTGACCTAGCAAAGAGGACTAGGCCAACCATCCCCCCAAGCAAGCTGTCCGGGTTCGCCTTTTCCTTTCTCGGTGTGTTATCAAATGTGTTGCAAGACCCATATGAAATAAACTTTGTAGTTGTTTGAACTTCACCTAGACTATCTTACCCGACTGCCAACAGACATGAATGTGATTTTATAACCTGTGTGGCAATAGTAGCGAGCGATTCTTAATGTGGCTGTGATCATGTCTTCTTTCCCTAAAAACAATTCAATACCCAATCATAAGATGGTGCGATAGTGAGATTGAGTGCATTAACCTCTTAATCACCCACTGAACTTAGATTTGTAATTTCTAATTAGCCAAATAGGCATGTGAAGTGGTAGATCTTAGTTTATTGCAACATATTTAATTGGTTTCCAGTAGGTATGTGAGGCCGCCTACCTTTACTTCTCCTTGTAGAAAAACCAGAAGTTGGGTGGGGAAAAGTGTCCGTTAATATATGCTTTATGGCATCCCTTAGTGCTCAACAACATCAATTAGCCTTTTCACTGCTTTCTTTGGCTCTAATCTTGCCAAAATTCTAGCTGACATGTTCACTTATTTTAAGGTCCAGTACACCCACTAAGAAAATAAAAAGAAGGGAAATTAGCCGCCTGAAGATTTCTTGTTTCTCATTTTACGTGCTTGTAGTATATCTTTCTCTACCGAACTCAGTTGGCTTGAAATAGAGTACCCTGGGCATGTATAGGGACTGTCTACTGTGTCCTTTTCCACATCTTGAATTAACCTTTTATGTACTTTGTTGGAAAAGACCGTGCTTCTTCTTCTTATTATTATTATCTTTTTCCTATCTGGAATCACTTTTCCTTGTTTACATAATAAATACAGGTAGGTGTTTCTTAGTTGCGATTAAGAGGCAGACAGGCGGGGGTTTTTTTTCAATCCTAATCATGATTAGATCCGTCATCCTATCATTGGCTTGACATAATGATGTTCAACTTTGCCTAATCTGCATTATTTTCCACTTTTCTCTGCTTTAGGGTTTTCAAATGAATGCTTATAGTGAGATTCATCTATACTTTACAGGTAAGCAATGTCAAATTACTAGAGGAACTTAATGATGGTATGAAGATTGATTTTCTTCTCCTTGTCATTGAAACAATTAATGGTAAAAGTACTAATCTTAAAGAAACATTTTTAGGTTAGCCGAGGGCCAAGTAAAATCCTATACCTCTGGGAAATATGCTTAGAGAGTTGAGATCAGGATTCTTAAGTTCTTTCTCCCCTGAAAATTGAAAACCTGTCACGATGCTCTTCAAAACTGCTGGTATTTTATAAGAGGGGAATATAACCCTGCGCATGTTAAAAAAAACGTGTTTGATTTTCAGCTTGTATGATTTACTCGTTTTTGTCTTTGGCATTTGGCTTCAAGATGAATAATATTACATCGTTTATTACATCGTGACTAGCGAGTGCAATTCTCTTGAGAAGTACCTAATTCGCTAGCACTCATTACCACATATAGCCGTGCTCATTATACCTTGGCACTTTAAGGAAACGAGAATTTATCGGGCTTTTTCAGAAACTACAGCAGCATGGTCTGATCTAGCAGTTAAAACACAGGCATTAAGAGTTTTACTCCTTCCCCGAACAAAGGATAGACGTACGACCAATATAGCAAAACCAGAGAAAGGAAAGCATTGGAAACTAGGTTATAATTTATGCTTTCTTTTTTGTTATAGGTGAAGATCAGCCTCTGCAAAGAACTGGCCTTTCTTGTTCATCACATATGGAGATTCTGGAAGCTGATAATGAGTATAACTTGGCTTCATTTACAGTCTTCCTCGAATGGAAAAGCTGTTGGGACTGTTTGCAATGTGCAATTGCTCCTTGGATTGGATTCTCAATCTCGGATTTTGCACTGCTGCTTCTCTTTAGAAATGGCAGCCGATGAAACCCATTTGAACTAGTCGAGCTTGAAGATGATGACGAGTCAGATGATGATGAAGACTTCTTTGTTGAATACCGTTTGATGGACATTGAGAATGATCTCCTGTGGAGGCGATGACTACCGTCCTCACTGATCCTTTGTTTGTTCTGCAATGCAGTAGTTGAAGTTTGGTATTTATCCTTCTGGATTTGCCCACAAGGCGTCTTCTTTGCTGGCTTCACATATTTGTTCAAAGTCTCTTTGGCTTTTGAAACTGTTACTTCATCTGCAACTTTTGAAGCCACCGTACATGAATCATCCGAGCAACCAGACTTACCGAACAAAGACTTGAGGTAAGCCCGGGAAGCCTTCAGTTTTGAGCTAAGCGAGGACTGTTTGATCAGATTAAACTTTTTGGTCCAAGACGGTTTTGGGTTTTCATCGATAAAACCACCAATTTGTCTTGAATATCCAAAGAGATACTCTTCTGGATTTAGTTCTCTACTGACATAACAAGACTCGGCAGGTGAAATATTGCAGGATTCAAATGGAGTGCTGGTTGAAGTCGGTGTAGGGGCAGTTGTCATTAGCGGGGTGCTAAAGAATTCTTCAAATGTGTCTTTTCTATGATCATATGAAGAGCTAGAGTTTTCTAGGATTTTCTCTACCATTTGTAAACGTGGAGGAAGGTGAAGGGGAAGGAGCTTGCCTTTGTAGAAGAGCTCGTCAGCTGGGGAAGTTGTGGTGTCTTTTTCTAGTGAAGCTGTGGACATTTGGAACTCGAACTCTTTTAGGAATGGAGGGGAGCCTATAGATTGGCAGAAGAAGGTGGAGTATGAGCTTACTTCCACGTCAATGTAGTCATCATCATCCTGATCATATGATAAGAGGTGGTTCATGGCCATTCCTAGCAACTCAGTATTTCGGACACCTCTCTCTCTCTGGGTTGTATGTTTGTGCCTGCGGAGTGACTAGTGGGAGCTGAGATGGGTGCGGGGGGAATGAAGGGAAGTGCACCCTTTAATAGACTTGAGATGATCATGAGAAGTTCTGCACTGAAGACAACTGTCAGAATTTGAATGCTTCCAAATATAAAATTCGAAATATAATCATCTAATGGTTCAGCACTGAAGCATTTCTCCGCTTCTTTTTCCTTGAATTTATATTTAAAGGCTCATTCCCATGGCTCTTTATTTTTATGTCACTTATCATGTCAAGCAGTAATAAAATTGAACAAAAGTTTCCTGGATGTTCTCTCATTTACAAATAAGAAGATGAATAAATCAATTAAATCCCATGACCACCAAATCTAATTCTTCATGTCTAAGTCTGATAAATCTTTTTAATCAAATCCCAGTAAGATTATATCCAGGACGAGGACGTGTCTGATCTTCTTAAGGAGTGTTGAAAATATTATAATTTTTTATTTAAAAATATATTAAAATTATTTTTATTTTTCATATCAATACATTAAAATCATTTAAAAATATATAAAAAATAATTTTAAATAAAAAAATTATTACATCACTGCCCCAAACTACCTCTTCGTTTTCACATAGTAAAGTTGATTTTAAAAAGAAAATTGTGCAGCTTGTTTTTGAGAATTATAACTTTAACGAGAAATTCAATTCATGAAGCATTAAAATTCAATTTTAAAGCACCTTACATCATTCACTGGGACCGCAACGCACGTGTCAGCAATCCGAGCATCTAGCTCGTGGGGTATGCAAGTATAATTGAGTTCCACTTCTCGCTTCGCTACCAGTAATCAAATTCAAGATGTCATAGAAGCTCAATCCCCATCATCACAACCACTAATAACCAATCCTTAAAAAAAAAAAAAAAGACCTTTTCAAATCAACATCATGAAAAGCCACTGTATTTTAAGGCATATTTGATAATATAACTATAATTATTTTTAAAATATTATTTATTTAAAAATATATTAAAATAATGTTTTTTAAAAAATTATTTTAAAAAAATATATTAAAATAATCTAAAAACATAAAAAATTTAAATATTTTTAAAATACAAAACTAATATTTTTTATGTGTTTAAATATATAGTTATTATTATTTTTTTATTTTTTAAAAATTATTTTAATATCATTATATTAAAATAATCTAAAAATATTAAAAATATATTAATTTAAAATAAAAAATAAAAAAATAATTTTTAAAAAAAACACTTTAAAAAAAAATAAACGAACATGAACTTAGACAAGCATGCGCACAGGTCCTCTTGTCTCCCTCTTAAAACCCCGTTCTGTAATTCAGTTCAGTGGTGCCGACACAATCAAGTTCTTACAAGGTTTTTTAACACACAATGTTAAAAAATTCAGTGAAACTCCCTAGCGAGACAACGTCGTATGTGCCCACTCCGAATTTGGCTTCTGTCTCTGTCCCTCCTATGTACGCTGCGTTTTCGACTCCACAAGGGAGGTTCTTGTCTGATTTGTTTTTGTACGGAAAGCCCCGAGGTGAAGAGAAGCTTTATGGGTCCGGGTCAGGTCCTTTTGGGGATTTGGAGTGTTTGCTGATGTGGATAGCTCTGTTCTTGATGAGCTATTGCAGACTTTTAAAAAGTGAGTGATCTGTTTCTCTTATTAGGATACTTCATTGTGAGATTTTTTAGTTTAGAGAAAGTTTGATTGTTGTAAGATACTATTTCAATTGATCTGACCCTTTTAGCTGGTGAAAGGAAAGAACCTTGCGCAAGTAGGAGATGAATTGAAGGGGGTGGACATGCTTGCTTGGTTTGCGGGTTATAGTGATGTTGGATTGAGGAGATATATTTTTACACAGTTGTTTGATTTAATGTTAATAGCCATACTTGGTTGCAATAAATTTGAATAGTTATCAATTAAGAGTGGGAATTTTATTTGAGAAGTTGACAAATGCGGTATGCTAGCGGATGATTTAATATAAATGTATTTGTAGTCCCATTATGGTGTAGAGCAAAAGGTTGTGGACCGTATAAGTTAAGGACAAGATTTATCAACTAAGATGTTTCAAAATTAAAACTTAGTGGTTGTTGTTTATTTATTCTTCTAAATTGTAGTAGCTGATCTGATGCCCCGCCCTCAAAACTCCGGGGGGGGGGGGNAACCCCGGGGGGGGGGGGGATTGATGGGTGCCTTGGGAGCTATGGAGGTATCAGTCATGAATAAAAATTTGCACATGCACCCACCATCAGAACCCTAAAAGATTTTTTGTTTTGGCTGGATTTTGCATGCAGGAGCTATTTATATCAGTCATGAATGTCTCATTTGCAGAGACCTTACTATGAACTCGGGCTTGATCAGGCTTGATCTCATGTTTGGAGAAATATTTTCCAAAAAGTGTTCTTTGTATGCCCACTGCTTTGTGGAATGATGGTGGTGGATTATTTGGATCAATTATGGGCTTTTCTTTTCTAGTAGCAGTGTAAGCATTAACTTTTTTTTTTATTCTGCAGCTGCCGGTTAAGGTCTCAGGTTGAAATTGATAATGTGGCAGAAGACTTCTTTTGCTGGCAGCGGTTTGGTGGAAACCTTTCTGAAAAATCAAAAGCTGAAGAAGAACCAGAGGCAGCTAGTTCTGGCTGGGGCTCTGGGGTTGATCGATCTGCAATGTCATCTTCACATGGGAATGATGTTGGATGGCAATGGTTTAGGGATCCTAGACGAGATTGTCTTGGTTTCAGGGGGGTCTTTCTATCCAATGAAATTCGTGGGTTTTCTTGGCCTTCATTGGTCGCTTGATGTTAATATACAACAGCACATAGGCTATGAGGCTGAAGAGCTCATTATGCGTTAAACTTTCCGACTGACTAAATCAATAGTTATTTTTTTGGTTTTAATTTCATTTCCCCCCAGCTATTTTGGATGTTACAGCACCTTCGGTTGAGTCTGGCAATAAAACAAAAGAGCAAAATCACCTGCTGTGGAGAATTGAGAATGAGGTTGCAGAAGGCTCAACTGAAATTCCCAAAGGTTGAGGCTATTAGACCAAAACGGTGGCCCGCTGAATGGTTTTCAGAGCATCAGCAACATAGTGCTGTGAAAGGGTAGAGCACACTAACTCGAAGAATAGGGTTAGCTTTTCTGAACTAGAGATAAATCCAGCTCGAGTTGGCCCCTTTTATGGTGGTGCAGGTATTCCATATGGTTAAAACTTCTGTCTTTTTATACATTTAGCTTTATAAGGAAGAAATAAATCGTTTTTTCTCCTTTTAAAAAAGTAGTGCTAATAAAAGGACGGTGTCAAACTCGTGTACTGATCTGACTACATGCATTAACACAATCTGTCAGGCTAATAAAAGGACGCTAACGTTCATGTAATTCTTATGCTATATTGATTGACCTGTGTTCCTTTCTTGTCTTTTCTTCGATTGGTCCTAACAGCGCAGCCAGTTAAATGCACTGATTCTAACAGCGCAATCTGTCAGGCGGTGTTATTTTTTAAAAAAAAATTGCATCCATTTTTTCTGGAAAAAGTGCCATGATATTGGGACAAAGCTAATTCAGTGACCCAAAGGAACTGAGATTTAAGCCTTACATCTCAAAGGGGTCTTGACTGATTAATTCTCAAATTTTTAGGGCTGGATGGAATGGTGTGTGAATGAACAGTTGATCTAACTCTACTCCTCCCTCTTTCTTGTTTACTCTGTTTTTTCAAAGAAAAATGTCATGGATTTCACATTAGTAAGCTTAATTAATAATGTTGCTGATTCAATCAGCTAAACAAATTAAACTGTAACCACAGAAGCTAAAACAAATACAAGAAATTAAGAAGATGCAAGTGAATTAAATAGTTGACATACCTAATCGGGGAGTCAAGGGATCCCCGCATCCTGATTGCATTTTCTTTTTGTTAATGATACAATTACTCAAAACTTAAAAGTAAGCTCATGGAAATTATATCAGATATTTCTGTTATCTTCTGCAACACTGACCAAAGCTCTTTTCAACTAAACTCGGATCCAAAAGCAGCTCATGTCTTCATCATACAATAATTCATTGGTTTATCTTCCTTTACAGTGCCCCACAACTAACCAAACCAGCTTATAAAAAACAAAATCCTTTCTTAAGTATTATAATACTTGGAGCTAAAGAATCACTTTATACTTTACCTGGTTTCACTACTTTTACTTGATTCCTGGGTTTGTCTTTTCACTTTGTTTCTTACTTGTATAATTGAGCGATACTTTGTGCACCTTTTGTGTTTTTTTTTTCTTTTTCATGATTCTTATAGCCATCAATCAACATTCCCTAATTTCTTTGGTTACATTTGATTAGAAGATTTTAAGAGAAAGAGTTGTTGGCCTCACCAAGAAACAACATGTGATCCGACATTTGATGGTGGAGAGAAGGGAATTATGGATGGAATGCCTGCAAAGCTCGAGACTTTTGTTTGTCTTTCCTTTTAACACTCTCCCCACAATCAAGATCTTTATTTTTTTCTCATCATTCAAGAACTCGAAAACAGTTTGTTATATATATAGGTTAATTAGTTGTTATGTTTTGAAACAAAGCATAGAAAAACACATCTAACTACTATATCTTAGAAGCTGTTTCTAGTCTTTTTAGCTATGTTCAAGGTACCATCATGTGTATTGTCATGAGCAAGCTGTAAGCCTATGCAAATCCAACAATAATGCTGACCTACACGCGCACACGAGGCGTTTGATGAATAATTGACAAACCCTTCTCCATTTCAACTTAGATCGATTGTATACAACAGCTAGATTCAAGGGTTAGTAACTCATGTTTGTGCTGACTTTAAAACTCTAAAAAGGAATAATTTCTGTATTCTTTTAAGTTTTTTTTTTTGCCAAAATATGAAGAAATAGCGACAATGGTTGTTCTTGGAAGGGGAATCAAGAAAGGCTGTACGGTCCCGTCAATTGTGAGAACAGCAGGCACGAGAATATGCACTTTGTGTCATTTTTAAAGTCTGAAAGCTAATGAATGTTGTACTTTGTCCAAAAAACAATTCAAGGGAGTTTACACACATATTCTTTCAAATATATCATGCTGTCTAATCCTTAAGATTTGGCTCGGGTGTAATAAATTTCCTTCTTAATTCGATAGTTCTTGAGAAAAAATTTATGGGTCTTTTTTCTCTTGAATAATGAACTTGGATTCTGCAGGGACACAAAAAGTATAAGCAAAGGATAGCTATTGATGTATCCATCTAAATGACCCACCATCCGGGAAATCAGAATGTAAGTTTTCAAGGGTTTGCTATAGGTTAAAGCTCCGGTTACTAAAATAAATAATGGGTAGTGAAGATTTATATAATAATTAATTTTAAAATATATAAAATTAATTAAAATATATATATAAATTAATCCGAATATTTATAATAATAAAAAAAATGTCAAGTTTCTTTCATTGGTTCAATAATTGATCGCATGTAGAACCTCTTTGTTATCGATCGAATGGGCTCCACTTGCCAGTTGTCCTCCCACGACAAACCAAAGAAGGAATTCCAACAGTTTTAGTAGTCGTTTTAGGTTTTAGTTTCGGTGCTGGCTGGTAAGCTTGTTTATCAAAGTATTTTTTAAAAAATATATATTAAAGTAATATTTTTTATTTTTTAAAATTCATTTTTAAACAACACATTTAATAATCTAAAAACATGACAATTTTTTTTTTCTAACATGCGTACTGCTAAAACAAACAGTGCAATGGCAGTTTCCGTGAAGGTCTTTATAAGAGATAATAGGTGGGAGGGGCTAGCAATCCACTAGCTTCTGTACTCGTGTGTTGAAAACCCAACACAATGATGGTGCTCTCCAAAGATAAAACAAATTCCGCCTACCGGATCGGGAAACCTTTTTTGGCAATACATAAAACAATCTTTTCAACTTTCCATAAATTCGCATCAAGGCCCCACCACTGGTTTTGTTCCACCATCCCTCTGTAAGGGGATGCATGACGGGTCACCTTCGAAATCAAATGGCCAACACAACTTCAAAACAAAAAATAACAGTCAAAGTTAGGATGTTGATGGGAAAAGGATACCGCGAGTAGCGCACAAAGTTGCGGAGAGCCCTTGCCCACCTCGCATAAACGTGCACGTCTACTACAGGTGAATGTTGTTGTGATCCGAGTGAGGTTCAGACTTTTACAAGCAAACAAATACTTCCATTCGTCTGTTTCATCAGTCACATTTTACAACTTTGAGAATTTACAGAAGAATTAACAAATTGAAACTTTATCCAGTGGAAAATATTAGTTACACCAAAAAGCTTATGATCTAAGATCCAGCTTTTAGATATAGATGCATGTCATCAAGACACGGGCTTGCATGGTTAGAATTTCACTACAGGTATGGCATGTTCAAAGAGCTAGTTTTTTGTTGCTGTATCACCGGATCTCAATTCCCTTTCAAGCTCATCAAACTCCCAGTCACCAATCTCCTCCTTTGAGTAGTCTCGAGAATCTTTCCCAAACTCTGACTCTAACTTTGCAAGTTCTGCAGCAGGGTCGAGCACCTCATCTGCATCCACTGCAGGTTCCGTGGGATGCTTATCTATATTGGATTTAAGGGTAGTCACATTCTGTGATGAGGTATGAGATGGACTTCCCAGTGCCTTCTCAGATGAATTATCAGCCTTCAGGGTTGGAGCCTCCAGTTCTAGATTTGGTCTCTCAAGGGACTCGAATTCCACTCTCAACTTTTCAATATCATCAAATAGCTCTTTAACCAAGGTATCATCTTTCCTGGATAGAGGAGGCCAGGAATGACATTTTTCAGGCAATGTATACCGCAGTGGAATAATATTATAGCATGTAAGTAACTGTTGATGAATTCAATGACAGAACCAAAATCCCACCTAGAACTTGCCCCTTTTTGAGCATAAAACTGCTCTCTTATGCTGTCCACCACACTGAAAGCGGTTACAATCTGGAACAAGACAGCCAAACTAGGATATCAATATATGTTTGCAATGCTTTAACCTGCTATGTACAAGCAGGAACACAATAAGGCATGCCTCAACAGGTGCAGCTATTTAGCACCTTTATGCAACTTTCTAAGTTCAACAAATTGCAAGGCACATATAAAACAAATGGAGAGATTCAAATTCAAAAGGTACAGAGAAGAAAATAGAAAGAGTAAAAGCTTGGAAAATGGGGAGAAAGAAAGAAACTTGAAACCAGCAAGACAAGCAAGGAAACTGTAATAAAGTTTTCTGCTCAACTCTTACTGAAAGAGAGATTTTTACAAGAAGTTATGTTGATAGCACAAAATTAAACAGTTGATGTGGATAGTCATTTGATTCTGATCATAAATT
Organism: Populus ilicifolia; assembly: GCA_015708895.1. NCBI lineage: Eukaryota > Viridiplantae > Streptophyta > Magnoliopsida > Malpighiales > Salicaceae > Populus > Populus ilicifolia. Next base: position 1,543,317 of record SRLM01000058.1, read on the forward strand.
ATAAGCATGATCACCAAGAATTATTTATGCAAACCCACCTCCTTCATGACTCTTTCATCCAAAAGTTGGCAAAATTACTAATACTTACGATTAAAGTAACCCAATGTTAGGAAAATCATCTACCAAAAGGGGATTTAACAGCAATGTAGCATTTTACACATGGTAAAGCAGAATACTGTGAATGAATCAGTCATGTGCATATTTGATATGAGAAGCATTAAGGAAATACTTCCATACCTTTGCTTCACAATCCAAATATTCCTCCTCGAGATTTTTCCTTGGGTTTAATTCTTTAGAATCTTCACTCCCCACAGTAGATACTATCTCTAACCTGCATTGTCAAAAATAAATGAACAAATGGGATAACGAAAAATCAGAAACCTATTAGTGAAGCAAATTACATTACCCTCCATTTAAATTCTTTAGGCTTTCCACAAATTTCTCTATACAGGTGATAGAAGGCTCCAACTCTTTCTGCATAAAACACACAAGTTCAATCACAACACAGAAGAGCATGTCTCTCTCTCTCTCTCTTTGTGAGAGAAAGACACAGCCATAAGTTCAGTTTGTGGACATTCTTCAAAAAGAATATAAATTTACCTTGTATTCAGAGAGAAGATGAATAGCCAACTTCACATAATAGTCCTCATGTCTCTCCAGTTCATCACTTGAAAGTTAAACAACAAGTAACAAGTAGCAATTATGTAGGAAATATGTAAGAAGATGGATAATACAATTTTCAATATTAGAAATTACAAGACCAACATACAGAAAAACAACTAGTCATAGGAAAATGCATGTGCAAACCACAATGATGTACATACTTGACCTGCATCTCCTTAGCTTCACTGTAAGATCGCTGAAGAACCCAGGTATCTTCCAGAAAATTGAGCCATGTAGTGAGAATATCTGCTTCTACCTTGCATGCAGCAATTGCTTTTGACATCTCATCTTCCTATATACCCGTAGAAAAAGATGTATCACATGGTTCAATATTGACTACCAAAGACCATAAATTATGCAATTATTTTTGCACCTAATTAGGTAGAAATAAACCAGAAGAGAAAATCCAAACCTTTGTTTTCAAATGCTCAACAATCTGGCTGTTAGCTTCAACAAACTGATCCCTCTCTTCTTTGACATTGTGAAGGCGCGCATTTGCAGCAGCTAAGGAGATATTAACCTATAAGGCAAGGACAGTCTTTGAATGCTTGTGATCAATAAAGGGCAAATGAATGGGGAACAAGAAAAGAAAGCGTGAACTAAAAAGATTCAGATAATCAGTTGTAAATATAATCTCATACTTCCAGCTCAAAAATCCAAACTTAAGTCCAAAATTATTAAAATACATGTTTTATAAAAGCGAAAGGAAATGAGATAGAGTTAAACCTTTTTCAATTCAGCTTCAAGTTCATCTCTTTGTTTTTCAAGTACTGATATCTCAGCTACTATTTCCTGGAAGGGAATCAAAGAAAAAGATCAAAATTTCCATCAAATCAAATACATTAGCTGCATGTTAGAAGCATGCTAGCATTCCTACTTTCTACACATATATCTTAAAGCTTCAGAGAACACAGATCATGGATAAATTTACACCCACTATAACCACAAGTTTCACATGGTGTTTGCTTTAGATGAGTTACTAACTGATACGTAACCATGCAATGCTAAAAACAATATGAACTAACAAAGAAGAACTCTTGATAAGCCAATTAAACTGGGCAGTAAATAATCTCACAATATATATGGACAAGAAGCAGGCAATCCTAAAAAGAAAATCTCTACATATAGAGTGAAAATATAAATCACAACCATCCAGACCATCACAACATAAGATAGCACTATCAAAAGAAGGCTTGCCATAGCTATTTATACAAGCATACAAATGTTAATAGCATTACATAAAACGAGGAAAAACTAAAGCAGTTTTTAAAGATAACCCATGATGTGATAGCAATAATCTGCATTCCAAACCACAAAAGAATGAGAAAATAATCACTTTCCCTTTACCTTGAGATCTAATAATAACTGCATAGAACAAAGGCATTGTTATTGAAGCACATTACCTTCTCCTTTTCATTTGCTTCATCAGCTTTGGCAACACGAACTTTCAGTGCCTCTTCCTTTTGTGATCTGTGAATTATGTGGGAATAGGATGGGGGTTAAAACCCACCATAAATTGTAAAAGCAATAATGGGTTCAATGATATCTACTCTCAAACACTGGAAGTCAAACAAGTGGTTCCCAAGAGAATCCCTAGCAAGTCTTGTTTCTTGGTCTTGAGGTGTTACACTTTGACAATCACCTTTGCTTTTTACCAGAGAACTTCCCAAGCACAAGAACATATTTTAAGTGAACCAAGGTGACAGTGTGTTTTCCAAAGATCTCATCATAACTTGAGCAAGAATAACAACTGCTCGGTAGCTTGTGGAGAAGGGTGAAGTTCAGCCATCTCAACAGATCTTGTGAAGTAATTTGGCATGCAGTGAAATGCAAAGCAAGGGGTCCACAAGTTTTAAGAGTATAAGGGCACAGCCATTTTGGCTGCATAAATAATACTTCAGATTGACTTCATACCTGTGATCTAAGATACGTTTTTCAGCTTTTGATGTAGAGCTAGCAAGAGATTCCGACAAGACCTTCAACTTGTCAACCTGCTCATATAAGCAAAACGTTGTTGGCAACAAACTCGCAAAGCTTTTACGAGAACTTTTCAGACTAATATGAAAAAAAAGAGAGTGTTGGTAGTTGGCACTCAAAAGAAAATAACATCTGTCACCACTTAAGATACAATAGAAAGAAAGAAAATAGAAGGGGAGAAGTAAATTTGTGAAGGAGACAGGTGTCATTTTAATAAGACAAAAGGATGCATGTAGTGTATATATATACACATATATAAAGCATCCAGAATAAAGATGATAAAAAAACAGGGCTCCCAGAATTTGCAAGCAATTGATCCAATGATGAAAAAGCAAAAGGAAATGATTACAGGAATGAGAGGTGTAGATATGCTAATTACTAACAACAAGTGGCAAAGACTTCAAATCAATATTTAGCATGTCAAAGACTTCACACATTGCAACATCCACCTGCTTCGGGAAACAATTCACAGAAAATGACTTAATTTGAGAACCACCCACTTAAAGAAAAGGTACTTATTAGAGTTATTCCTCCAGTTAGTGCTATTGCCATTATTGACCTTAGTTTTGTAATTGAGGTGCCTAAATTACCATCGTTGCTCTTTTTTTTCTCTCTCTTTTTTGATAGGCGATATTGTTCATTATCAGGATTTGAACTCATTTAACCTGTGTGATGCTCCAGGTATCTAGCCCTTATCATTGCATACACTGCTATCATTATCATTGCTGTTTTTCACTTCCAAAGCTTCTTACACGTAAAAATTTAAGCCTGCAAGTGTCTTTTATGCTTACATAGAAAATTATCTCACTTCCCCAGACACGCACTTGTAAATATGCTCCTAGCTGTAGTTTAGAAAACTGAAGGATACAGGCTCCAGCAATGCATATCCATGCTGAAAAGGACACTAGTCTCTATATGCATGCTGACAGTCAACATGAAAGAGAAACTTGAAGGCAAACATGAGATGGCTAACAGATAATAAAAGCTGGAAAAAAACACATGGTTCTAAGATTTCAGAAACACAATCAAGAAACAACTTGACAGCATGAGTGTAGCATACCTTTTGAGCATGAATCTCAGGAGAGTCTCCCAAGCTCAAAGTTTTCTTTTTCAACAGAAGCCCTTCCAATCTCGAACAAATTCGAATTTGTGAAAGAGCTTCTTTCAGTGCCTACATCAACAGGGGTCATACCTTTAGTTAACAGCTTTCTACTCGACAAAATACTAGACAGACCAGGAACACTTCCAGAAACATAAACAAATACACTAAACATCCCACAGCAATTTAAGACTAAGCAGAAAAAGGAAATCATTAATTAGGCAGAGATTTTAGTTCACGGATTTCTTGGTAACTTAATTATAGACATTGTGTTGTCCAAAATAGAAGAATAAGAAGTGGAGACCCGAGCAATCTTTTCCCTGCCTTCTTATTGCACAATGCACACCTTTCCAGAATAACCATGACAACATAATATGTGCATAGATAATGTACAATTCATAAATTGCACTCTTTTGAGTTTCATTTCATACTTCAGAGAAAAATCTAGAGTTGATCTGCACTGAACAAGTCATTAGCATTGAACGTATCCAATGAAGAATCAAATACCCACGCAATCAGTCTCCTCGCATAAGATCAACACTCGTATTCCTATCATAGAAAAGTGACAATGAGGTAGTCACGAATTAAAGCTCACCTTTATAGTTGCTTCAGCCTTTTCATCAGACACCTTTTCCTGATCTTCATTTGATGGCTTGTCAGAATGCATGCTTCCATCGAGTTTGTTCTTCAGAACCTTAGCTTCAGCATCTATTCTGCAGACAGAAAGGATTCAATAGGCAAAGAAAGAACTAAATAAACAAACCACTGACCGCATAGCCTCATTTCATAATGAATAACTATATCACATACAGTACCTTACATATCAAATTACTGAAAAGTGTGCGTGGATGATTTAGACAGGTGACAGCATGACAAATCCTAACTGAAGCACAAGTTCTAGCACTAGTTTACAAGCTAATAATTCAGGTTCCCAGTCGTTAAAACTTGGGACTTCCAACATGGACAGCTGTGTTCGAACTTGTGGATTGTGAATCAGAATGTAGGGGAAGGAGAGGTCGGCATGTCTGCTAACTAAATCATGCCTCCATGTATAGACATCCATAATAAGTGGAAAAAAATAAATGAACAGTACTATATAGCATTCATAGTCATTCGTGGTTCTGAAGGTAGCAAATTGAAACCTTATATCCATGGAAAAAAAAAAGTCACCAGTTTATACATCTTCTTAAGAAGATGGAAAAATGTCAACTAAGTTTAAAGAGGTTCGGGCTCAGTTCAAAAACTAAATGATAAAAACTCCATGATGTTGATAACCTTGCAAGATCAGTATTGATTTTCAACCCTGTAATTGCATTTTGTGCAAATTGGAGCAATTCTTCGCGCTTCACCTAGAAACCAGAAGAAGAGGGAAAAATTGTCAACCTAGCAATCTTCATATACAAGCTAAAATATGAAAATAGAAATCTCAAGCATGAATGCTAGATGCAGCTGCAACAGTCAAAGCAAATTCTCCTGCATATCTAAACATGTACTTTATACCAGACTGCTTCCAAGATACGGCAAAATAGCCCTTTTTCTTTTTAAAAAACCATCGCTTGACAGTCAGATAATCATTTTTTCACTACATTTTCAAAAGTGATTCTGCGCCCAAACATGATTTTTGTATGCACAACACATCAGCCTGTTTTCTATGGTTTGCATGGCAATTAGCCTAAATCAGAAATCAATCTGCATTCTTCATGTCTTTACCAACACTTCATCTTGGTAACTTGCAAAAGCAGAAGCCAGATCCTGTATACTGCTCACGATTGCATTATGAACTTCTTGTCCTCCAGTTAGACAGAACCTGCACGTAACCAGATTATGAAAAGGGATTCAAAAAGAATTCAGGCTCATCCCATGTATTGATCATAAGCACTAAGTTTCTACGATTTAAAATATATACAAGACGATGAATATGAACCCCGAAACAAAATAGGTGTATTTCCTTGCCACATTAAGGCTAATATAATAATGATTCCATGAAGCCAAGAAGAATTCCAAATTGGACGTGGAAAGCCCCTAAAATATATATGTGTGTGTGTGTGTGTGTGCTGGCATTTCAGATGCATTTATGCATTGAGCAGTCTCGAAGACTCACTTAAACACCTCCAGGAGCAAAGAAATTTCTTCCTCATTTGGTGCTTCAAGAATCTGAGTCAGAGAAAAATGTTAACCTGCGGTTAACCTCCACAATCAGAAATGGCAAGAAAGAAAGCATGGAAGCCTGTCCAACTTAGCATATTTAAAGCTCTTTCACTAATATGTCTTCAAATGTGTTCTAGTTTGTGAAAAAAACTAATTGAATCATGATGTTGTTGCCTATACTTGCTTACACCTGCGCCTTAGGTTAACAAATGTAAAACTAACATAATGCATTCCTAAGGGCATTCACCGAGAACTACTTTTGCAGAGCATAATCATCAGCATTTACCATTCTTTAAGTGTGGGTTAAAAATGGAAGATAAACATTGCGATATTAGTATCCTCTTCCACGGATTCCCAGTACTGACCACCTTTATGCTTCACATCTACAAAACTGGATCAAAATAAATTTACCGTACCATGGACATTGATATGCCTTCTAAAGCCTGACTTTGGAGAAAAACATCACAGAAAGTCATTGGTTCGCCCCCAACATCAGAATCATAATACAGAACCTATCCATCAAATAAAGAATTAGAAAAACAAGCACAAGATGCCAGTACTTTCGGTAGTTCGATTATTTCAATGTGCACAGCAATTTAACAACTCACCATGGGCAGTGACGTTTTTCTTGGACTGCCCGATGATACATCAGGGCCAACATTTTGCTCAACGGATGTCAGTTTATCTTCCACAAAACCTCCACATAAATTTTCGAATTGTTTGAGCACAACCACCCATCTTCTCAGCAACAAAACCCTCTCCAGGCCACGACAGGAGATGGCAGCGTCCTCTAATCTCTTGGCAGTCTGCTTAGCACTTTTATAATTCCTATTCCCCTGAATTCATAACGGAACAGATAAATTAACTAAATTACACAAAAGCTTGATTATATATATATATGAAATAGAATCAAATTATCCAGTCAAATAAAAAACCCTAATTGCAGATAAAAAATCAAAGTGAAGAGAGATTACAATACGATCTTGCAGTATTTTGGCTCCTTCAGCTACGGCTTGACCAGCTTGGTGAACAACAGAGTCGGCGTAGGTTTTAACTGCTCGGGTAAGGTTGTTATTGTTCCCTACTTCCACTGCCTTGCTCACAGCAGATCTCAGCCACGACATTTCTCTCTCTTTTTTAATCTTTTAAGAAATGGAAGTGTTTATGAAAATAAGAAAAGGAGGAATTAAATAGAAAACTAAGGCGATGGTGTTGTTAGAGAAACTGATTTTGCTGATAGTGTGTTCTGTAGGGCATGCAGGGGATGGGGTTTTGGGGTTGAAGATGAGACCAGTTTTGGGCATGAGTCAGGTGTCTGAAAGTTTTGGTAAGCGACGTCGTATTGAATGGCTGCTTAAATGGACGTGGACCTGCATAAGTCACTCGTTAAAAAAAAAAAAAAA